>JAEQBH010009460.1:0-67621 GCA_016808115.1 Tetrastigma voinierianum | reverse complement strand
CATGTTGAAAATATTTTGTTTAGTTTGACTAATCCTATTAATCTGAGTGTGTTTTGATTTCAGGAAATCCTTTAATGCATAGGAAACCGGATTCTAACCTATTTCCAGCAGACACTGAATTGGAAAGAACACTCAAAAGCTTAAGAAAGACTAAAAGAGCAGAAAACGCAGATATGGCAGATGAGAGACATGACCAAACATAGGAATAGAGGTGGACAACGGGGCTGCGCCCTTATTACCGACACAACGGAGGATTTCTCGGAGGCCTATAATCCAGAAGAATAGGTGCTCTCGCAAGAATCGACAAATGCTAATCGTGGATGCAAATAACTTCGAATCAAAGCCCGTTTAATAACACGAGGCAAAGAATATCACCAGCTCACTAGACACCCTAATCGAAGACCCAAACGAGCACTGGTAGCCTTTTAGGGATGGCAAATACAAGAAGTCAATGGTGTGAGGCCAGAGGTGATAAAAGCCTGTGAGATTCTTCCCAATTTCTTTAAGGCAGATATAGCAGCCTACATGGCAGTGAATCATTAACACATGGTCTGTTTCTTTGATACTTGGGAAGAGCTGGTAGAAGCATACTTGGGCAGGTTCTTTCCCCTATCTCTCACCTCAAAGAGAAGAAGAGAGATAATAGTGTTCCAACAAGGGGAAGATGAGAGCCTATATATAGCCTGGGAGAGATTCAAGAGGTTGCTGAAGAGGTGCCCTATGCATGGAATTGATTTAAAACCTGTGATGGATATAAAGTGTATCATGCCTTAAATGATACCTCTAAAGGCATTATCGATGCTTCATGCCGGGAGTATCTAAAAGAAAAAGTACAAGAGGCTAGAGGATCCCCATGTAAAAGACCCGGCTAAATGCAACATGAAAGTTCATCCGAAATAAGGGGTAAGGAAGAGGAAAGGGGGTCATGGAGTTGAGCAAGATGATAGCCATGGAGGTAAAGTTGGATGCCATAATGTGAATGTGATGGACAAACAAGAAAGAAAATGCACACCGCTCATGAAACAATAGGAGTGAATGGAAAGAGAAATGATGGCAGGCTATGCCGATGTACCAATGTACAGCGACTCTGCGGTGCCTGAGGAGGTTAGCACGTGAATGGAGCTGGCACGGGCTTCATTTCAAGCTAAATCCTAACTCCGCCCACACACAAGGCTCAACACTCAGGAACCATGAGAATTTCTCATATGGTAGAGGGCATTACAAGGCCCAAGGCATGGACAGTAATCCTCAATAGTGATATCGCAGCCCACCATGGGTTCCAAAGAAAGATCAAGTGCTGGAAGGTGAATGAATATCGTATCAAAGGAGTATTCAAACCATTTAAAAAGAACAAATGCTGCAGCTTTATGGAGACAACAAGAGGCTATTACACTTCCATGAACAAACCGTCCGACTTGAAGCTCAAGTCCGATACTCAAGTGTTTCAGAAGAATACAAGTCCCTCGTTGAAAAACTTGGAGACACAAGTAGGGCAGCTAGCCCTGAATATGCCAAATCAGAGCAAGGGTACATTCCCTAGTGACACTCAAAAGAATCCAAAAGACTGCATGGCAATTCAGTTAAGAAGTGGGAAGGATGTGATGCCAATGCAATGTATGAAAGAAAGGAAAGCAATAGACTGAAAGTAATAAAGAAGAGGCTTGAAAGTGGAAGCGGAGAAGAGCACACAGATCTCCAGAATGTACTCAAGGAAGTAATGAGTAGAAACAAAGGAAGGAGTCCCAATTCTTTATACACCTACAAGCAAGGCTTCCACACAGCTTAAGGCAAAAAAGGGAAGAACATTTTCGTATTCTGACATTTTCAAGAAAATAGAAATCAATATCCCATTTTCGTGAGGTAATAAAACCAAATGCCTATTTTATACCGAAGGAAATATTGAACAAGAAAAGGAAGATAGCCGAGGAGTGAATAGTGAACTTGACCGGCTACCTACAAAGGTGTGCTTATCCAAAGAAAAAAGCTCCCATCAAAATGAAGGACCCTAGCGCTTACCCATTCCCCTCGTAAACCCCTAGTTTCATCTATAACCTCTTAGTGTTAAAAGACGGATTAGAGGTAAAATAAATTCATATTGCATTAATCAATCTCATGGCGTTAGAGAATTATCAATTTAAGGTTGAGGACTAAATTAGTTACATTTTCTTTTAATTAGTTGGGAGTGATAAAAAATTTCGCAACTTTTGTTTCAAATATTTTTGTAAAATTTTCGGCATCATAACGGTTGCATTTTGATAAACCAGAATTTACCTGTCAAGAAATTTACGCTTCTACTAAAACCTCAATTCCTCCCAACTTCTTTATTCCCAAACTTGCAATAATCATTATCATATTTCCACCAACATGCCACATCAACACTCAATTCTCAATTTATAAATACAAACTTTACAAACTTAAGTAGAATATATCTAGATGCATCATATATATGGAAATGTAATGGATATTTACAAATATACAATTTCAAATCTAAATATGTGCTGTTCAATTACATATCCATCTCATACAAAAGTTTTACATCATAGGTCAAGTAAATCGCCCACCTATATAGACAACAATAAAATGATGACGCCCCGTCATCCGTGATAGCACACAATGGAATACTGAGTAAATAAGTCACAATGAACAAACAAGTTGAAGTAAATCTAAAATATATATCACATACACTAACATGACAATTTATCATTTGTTTTATGAAGTTCTTTCAAAACCCCTATGTATATCCTTTTAATTATTTTAACCATCACGTGGCTGATTTAAAACTAACGCTCAACGTGAAGCCATTGTCATCTCAACCACTACGCTATTAATTTCATCGATCGCACGTAGGCGCCAAAGTTTATCACCGAAAGAACTACAATACTAATTCTTCACTCTGATTCCAATCAGAGTGCTAAAACTCTAGGCAACTACGAGCGGAATTTACTGCATCGCCACATAGTGCCAAACTATACAAATAGCCAACTACGTGCAGAATTGTCTGCATCGCAACGTAGCGCTTATACTTTCTATGAAACTGAGCAACTACGGACGGAATTTTCGTGATCATCGCAGTGCTAACTTCTTTATCGCGGAGCGACTAATGGACGAATTTATCAGATCGTCACATAACGCAAATCGCATTATTATATCTTTAAGGAAATACATGTTTTAAACTACATTTACTTAGTGTCAAAAGCACAAATCTAACCTGCTTTTGAAACTTCTAAAATTTCTTTCAAGAGCTTTCTTTTTAGATTACTTTAACTACTCATATTCATTATCAACATCAACCATTTACATGAAACTGGGAAAAGATCTTAAGTGGCGAACCTACTTACCTTGAAGTCGTCACCTCGTCAAGCGCTCCATGAGGCTCTCGCGACGTCGCCTCCCGTGCTCCGTCACCTACACAATATTCCTCATCATTACTAGTGACAAAAATTTCAAATTCTTTAATTATATGGTCAAGAATCTCAATTACACCATTTTTCTCTATATCTCCTCCTAACTTGTTTCTACTCAACCGAGACTCTCTAATCCCGATTTTTTATGTAAAAGTTTTAGTTTTTGACCCTTAGGGATCACCCCACGCGGTCCGTTTAATTTCTGAAGGCTTGGTATGAAAAATTATATTTTTACTCAAACTGATGTTTCATAACAGAGCAGTGGCTGCACGCTCGTCTCAAAGTTCTTCGTTCCTCACGGTTCACTTATATCACCTTCTAGTCACATAAAATTGCCTTTGTTTCTTCACTCATTTGAAGCTATGGTTCTAATATGTTTCTTCTCCAATTGAATCACCCAATTTGGATCACCAAACCTGCTATTGTATTTTTATACCTAGATTACTCAAATTGGCAGAACAGAATCTGCACATAGCTCCACTTGGAAATATTTCTGGGCACTCTGGGGTTAAAATTTGCTTGAACTTCCTTCGGCTAACTTATTCCCCTAGAAGTCTATTTTACCCAGAATTTTGAATCATTCAATTTGGATGAGTGAAACTCCACTCCATGACCAAAACACTACAACCATACCTAAAACAGAGCAAAACAGTGAGCTACACGAGTTCACCTTTCTTAGTCCGTATTTGGGGAGCCTTAGAGCCACAATTTCTGTTTCTTAGTCCCTTCTATATATTTGTATCCCTATCTCTTATAGTTCTCATCAATTGGAATAAATTCATTTGGATGGGATTTTAACTTAAATTTATAGCCAAAACAATAACAGGGGTTTCAGAAAATTTTTGACAGCAATCTTAAGAACCCCAACATTCTCCTTTGTTTTTTTTTTTTTACAACCAATCCTCAAAACCATAATACCTCAATAATAAACATGAAAGTCATTCAAAACCACTCCATAACACTTGAATTTGTGGTTTGAAACTCCATACAACAAAACCCTAGGTAAAATATTATGAATTCAACTAAAGGTCCAATCATTCTTCTTAAACCCATATAAATATGATGATTCCATGTTTATTTTCCAATTAAATTAGGGTTTTACTCTTTATAACCCTTAACAATTGAAAGTGTTTATGTGATCTTTCCACAAAACCTAGACCAAAGTGAGCACCATAATTTCTCCATACCAAACCTTAATAATCCACTACCCATGATTCCAAGGCAAACACATACTTGAATTTTTGACTCTTCTCCTTCTCCTTCTTCTTCCTCCTCTTCCTCTTCCTGCTCTTCTCTCCTCTCAAAAACGTGAGCCCTTTAGGACTTTGGAGACATAGACCAAAAAATGAGTTTGGCTTGTTTTTTTCTCACTTTTATATTCTAATATTTCCTTTAATTGCCATCAAGTCCTTCATCCTTTTAATTTTTCAAATCGCTTTTTTGTTATTTGATATGATGGCCCATCTCTACTCACTTAATGGTTTATTACATCCTTTTTATAAATTCAATTTAACCCTTGTTCAAGTACTACAATTCCGGTTCCATAATTTATAATTTCATAATTTCATTTCTAGAATATTACAATGTAAATACTTAGTGCTCAGATACGCCCTACAAAGATCATGTGTAATCGTGATACCTCTCTATCGGGCGTTACAACCACTTCAGTCGCCAACCTTAAATTGATAATTCTCTAACGCCCATGAGATTCAATTAATCTAATGTAGAGATTTATTTTTACCTCTCTAATCCATCTTTTAACACTAAGAGGTTATAGATCGAACTAGTTTACAATTTCTTCCCCTTTAAAAATTCATCCTCAAATTTAAATTGTGTACCTTATTCCCAAACAACTCGAGGGTATTGGGCACGATCCGTGCTTCCCGGCCCCATGCAGCCTCTTTCTCGCCTTAAAGGATTTCTACAGCACCTTCACTAGCGGAATCACTTTATTTACAGAACACTTGATCTCTACGACCTTGGATTTCTACCGGATGCTCCTCGAGGTCAAGTTTTCCTTCAACCCGAATAGGTTGCTCCCAAGAATAGCGTGGAAGGTCAGCTACATACTACGTAGCATGGAGACATGGAACACGTCATGGATGTCAGCTAACTCGACGCTAGCCTCACCCACCACGATGTTTCACTCACCCACCCTTGTCTACTATCCTCATAGGGCCATATATCAGGACTCAACTTTCCACGCCCCGAACCTCAAAATACCCTTCCAGCGGCAGACTCATAGAATACTGATCACCCATCTCAAACTCTCGGGACCTCGGGTCTCGATCAACCGCGCATAGATTTTCTCTCGCCTGTCGTTCATATCTCTCAACCGCTCTCGTATCATATTTACTTTCTCGCCTGTATTCGACAACTTCTAGGCTAATTAATCTTCTTTCCCACTTCGTCCCAATGCACTAGGTTTTACACTTTCGCCAGGCTACAAATGCCCTCATAGGTGCCATACCAATACTAGACCGATAACTATTGTTGTGCTGAAACTCTATCAATGGTAGGTAAATTATCCCAGCCTTCCCTTAAACTCCACACATGCTCTCAACATAGTTCTCGAGAGTCCCAATGGTTCTCTTATTGGGCCATCTGTCCTGTGGGTGGAAAGCAAGACTATGTAACTGGGTGCCCATAACATTCGTAGCTTCCTACTGCAATCGAGAAGGAAGCGAGATCTCTGGTCCGATACAATGGACACCAAAATTCATAGCCTCACACCATCTACATACAACTGCGCATATCTTTTAGGGAATAGGTATTATTAGTAGCAATGAAGTGGGCCGACTTCTCACAATCTATCCACACAACCCAAATAGCATCATGTCCACGTCAGACCCTGAAGCCCTCACTAAAATCCATCGTGATCCTTTCCTATTTCCAAATTCTCACAGAATGATAAGGTCAGAGTAAAACCTTACTGTGTTTCAGCTGTCAATCTTAATTTGTTGACAAGTTAGGCACTCACTTAGATACGAACTCTATCTCTTCATACCTCTCCACCAGTAGTGGTCTCTCAGAGTCCGATACATCTTAGTACCCCCTGGATGCATCGCATATGCCGATGAGTGTGCTCTTCCATGATTACTTTCTTCTGGCCCTATCACATCTCGGGACACATAATCTCTGCCCAACACTAGTGTCCCACCCATCACCTCGTAAGGTGAAGTTACTCTGTCTAAGTTTCTCATCTTGCTTCTCAATTTCACTCAAATACGGTCCCGAGTCAGAAGTCTCTAACCCCGTCCACTAACACCGTCGAACATGAAAAGCTTCTATTAGAGTACTTCCGACTCATCGGCCTCTAAATCAATTTTTATAGATCTCGGGCCTACTAGCATTGTATAGTATTCCTCGCTTGGGTTAAGTTAGGGGAACTAGAGGGCTTCCCCGCTTTAAATATATCCGCTACTACATTTGCCTTGCTCGTGGTATTCAATGGTGCAAATATAGTTTCCTGATGCAGAGTTCTATCCACCTCCTCCGTCTCATGCTCAAATCTTGCGGAGAATAGATACCGCAGCTTTTGTGATCGCAAAGATCCTAAGGTGTACTCGATAGAGGTATTGTCGCCATATTCTCAACGTGAACACTACACAGCCACTAACTCTAAATCGTATGCTGGATAGTTTACTTCATGCTTCTTAATCATTTCACATAAGCCATCACTCTATCATGTTGCATCAAATACAATAACCTAAACCTTGCCCGAGGCATCACAATATATCAGAAATCCCTACTTCCCGAGGAGTGTAAGTACCGTGCAAGAGTCACTCTGCTTTAACTCATCGAAACTATTCTCCGACAAAGCCTCGACCGTGATGAACTTCTCTTCTTTTCTTGCTAACTCGTCGCTGAGCAGCCATATCTTCGAGAACCCTTCACGAACTTCTATATAACGCCTAAACCCAAGAAACCCGCTTCAGCTAGATGCCTGCGGTGGTTTCAATCTACAATGGCCTCTATTTTCCGAGGGTCTAACGAAATACTCCCGGCGATACCATGTCCCAAGAATGCTACTCGATCTAACCAAAATCGCACTTGATGAACTTTGCATGAGCCGATGCCTCTCGCCAGAGTTTTGTAATACTATCCTCGTGCTCGCAGATGCTCCTCTTTACTACTTGAATATACCAGGATATCATCGATGAAGACTATGACGAACTTGTCTAAATAAGGTCCGAAGACACGATTCATCAAATCCATAAAGGCTGCTGGAGCGTTGGTTAAGCCGAATGGCATCACCAAAAATTCATAATGCCCATATCTAGTTCTGAAGGCTGTCTTGGGAACATCTTCCCTACGCACCTTTATCTGATGATACCCTGATCGTAGATCTATCTTCGAGAAGACCTTAGCTCCTTGTAGCTGATCAAATAGATCATAAATTCTTGGCAATGGATAATCGGGATTCCGATGGTTACTCAGAAGTCGAGCCGGCCTATAATCGATGACAAACTATAAAGGCTCCCATATTTCTTCTTAACAAACAACACCGGAGCTCCCCATCGGTGATGTACTGCTCTTTAACGAAGCCTTTACCAACAATTCTTCCATTTGCACCTTCAATTCTTTATCTCTATCGTGCCATCCGTACCCAGCCGCTATGCAGACGGGGCCCCGCCAAAGCAGCCTCAATCCGAATTCAATCTCTCCTGTCCGCCTAACCCCGTAGATCCTGAAATACCGCGAACCCTGCTCACCACGTGAACTTCTCGCCAACTACATCTCACCGTCGCTGTGATTCTATCAGATACACCGTGTACCCCGCATGCGTTTTACGAGCATCTGCTTTCGCTTATATTACGCCGACAAACTATGGAAAGGCATCTTCCTCTCTCTCCATGCGATCACTCGTTCCCCAGCCGACTAAACCGGACCTCTTCCTATATCAATCGACTATAGCGCGATGTTTAGCCAACCAATCCATGCCCGCACGATGTCAAAAGTCATGAACATCGGTGCACTCATTAGATCAAATTTCAACTCATGACTTGGTTATGGCCACTTTACTTCCCGTATTCATTCACAATAAGGAATCACCCGCTGGAAGTGACACTACGATATTACACTCCTAGCTTCTGGCCTCATCTCTATCCCTTAATTCTCTCATGAACTACTTCAGAAATAAGCAGAATCTCGTGGCTCCCGAGTCCACCAATACACGCAGAAAGCATCAAAGATCAAATAGTTGAAATGGTACTAGTGGACCACATCCGTGCATCGTCACTGGGTCACCATATATACTCAAAGTAAATGACTTTCGAGGTCTGCCTATCGGTGCTCGATGGTCTACTAGGCGTCCCTCTCTGAGGCGGTTCTACCCTCACCCGCCACTAGGGCCGCCACGACCGTATTCTCCGGGCCTCCGGGGGCCCCTATCTGGTCCACGACCCCACTCGGGGTCTCGTCTCTTAGTCAGGATATGGCTTCCTACTGACTCGACACCGCACGGACAACTCCTCATGAAATGGCCCCGGGCAAGATTTGAAACAATCTAATCCTCGCTCAAGGCACTCACACGTGATCGCCACATTCATCGCGATTAACGGGCCTGGCCTCCAACCCCGGGGTGGCTCCTGACCGATGACCAAACGTAACTCCGACCGCCCGGCTTCGATCACGACCGTGACTACGCCGGGCACCGACCACCCCCAGTGTGCATCTACCTGCCTCCCTCCCCGATGAAGCACCCGGCCCAAATTACCTTCCCACTTAATTGTGACTACCTCAGTGGCGGTCTGTGCACTTCCTGCCTGGCCTCCGTGGCGCTCTCCCACCAACCCGCCCATATCCGTATGTGATGCAAATGTCACTATGGTCCTAACTACGCGGTTAAGACTCCCTCGCAAAAAATCATGATCTTCTCTCTCGTTTCATTCTCTCGCGGCGAAAAGGAACTAGGCAAATTCGAACTCCGAAAAACTTCTTTCGTACTCGACCGAGGAGTTCCCCGGCCTCCAATCTATAAACCCTTCAACTTTGGCATCTTTATAGCTTTTAGGAAAAATCTCTGTAAATTCTCTCTTGAACTCCGCTTCATACACACCCTCCGGGTGGTGCTCTCTAATGCGCTCCCACCCGCCCCCGGGCGCGATCTTTAAGGAAGACGTATCAGAGACCCATTCTCTCGTACACCCCATCATCCGGAAAATTCTCGCTGGCCTCTCATCCAAGATAACGCCTGGTCTCCTCGTTCATCTATACTCTGGCCACGCCTAATTTATTTAAGCATTTAATCGATATCCTGTATCATGGCCACGAGGTCGCCGTGCTAGCATCTGGTACATTCGCTCTACCGCCCGAATAGTCCTCGGGTAGGCTCGGGTCGTTTCGATCGCGGATGGCCGCGGTGTGCGTAACTCTCGCACGCTGGATAGACTCGCCAACCGCTTCCTTATCCGTAAGCCTCCGCGATCGCCTCACGCTAGCCCTTCTGACGACCACGCCGCATAGCTAAATGTGTACTAGTACAATTATATAGACAACAAATCAAAATTTCAAGTTCAAATTTAACACTAACTTTAATATAACTGCATGATAATCTCCATGGCCATTTAACTCACAATTTAATGCATATTCATAATATGCTGAATTCAAGTACTATAACTTATGCAATCAATGAAAACATAACTCTTGAAATTTGAAGAATGATGTGTACATAGAATAACTTCACGCTTGCTACACCATTAAGAAGACAATACGTGCGAAATAGTTCAAACTTTTCTCTTAAAACTTCTTCTCAATTGAACGAGAACTCGTCTGAAAGAATAACTTGACAGACCCTTCCTGTGATCTTATCATCTAAACTCCTGGAGGATCTCGTCGGGTACTTCACCTTGACTTCAACCACTCGCCTTGATCGTTGGAAACTGAAGTGAACCCTGTAACTTTCTTTAACCTGTGCTTGCTCGCTTAAACTCGTGAATTAAATTCCTCTTTAATTAGCCGAGTGATAAAATTTTCGCAACTTTTGTTTCAAATATTTTTATAAAATTTTCTGCAAGATAACGACGTATTTTGATAAACCACCCTTACCTGCCAAGAAATTCTTACGCCTACCAAAACCTCAATTCCTCCCAACTTCTTTATTCCCAAATCCTGCAATAATCATTATCATATTTCACCAACATGCCACATCAACACTAAATTCTCAATTTATAAATACAAACTTACAAACTTAAGTAGAATATATCTAGATGCATCATATATATGAAATGCATGGATATTTACAAATATACAATTTCAAAATTCCAATAGTGTTGTTCAATTACATATCCATCTCATACAAAAAAGTTTACATCATAGGTCATAAATCCCGCCACGAGCATAGATAAACAAAATGATGACGCCATGTCAATCCATGATAGCAATACTAATGGAATATAAATACATAAAATGAACAAACAAGTTAAAAACTCAAAATATATCACATACACTAACATGACAATTTTATCATTTGCTTTTATGGTTTCTTCAAAACCCCTATGTATATCCTTAATGATGCCGAATCCATCACTTCGCGACGAAAACTAACGCCAACGTGAAGCTCATTGTCATCTCAACCACTACGCTACGGAATTTACTCGTGATCGCGACGGAGGACTAAAGCTTATCACCGAGCAACTAAAATACGGAATTTACTCCAGATCGCAATCAGAGTGCCTAAAACTCGCAACTACGATGAATTTACTACATCGCCACATAGTGCCAAACTATACAACAGCCAACACGCGCGGAATTGTCCCGTGATCGCAAATTTTAGCGCTTATACTTTCTGGTTTAGTAAACCAGCAACTACGACGGAATTTTCGCATCACGCAGAGTGCTAACTTTTCTTTATCAGAGCGACTATGGACGAATTTATCAGATCACATAACGCTAAATCTCATTATATCTTAAGGAATATACAGTTTTAAACTACATTTACTTAGTGTGTCAAAAGCACAAATCTAACTCGTTTTGAAACTTCTAAAAACTCTCTTTCAAATATTTTCTTTTTAGATTACTTAACTACCATATCTATTACCAACATCAACCATTTACATGAAACCTGAAAGATCTTAAGTGAAGCAATCACTAAGATTTTAAAATCGCGCTACCCATGTCAAGCTGCCTCTACGATTCGTGGACGTCTGCCTCCCTGCGGCCCCGCCACCTACACACATTCCGCATCATTACTAGTGACAAAAATTTCAATTCTCAACTATAAGGTCAAGAATCTCAATTAAGACCATTTTTCTATATATCCTCCTAACTTGTTTCTACCTCAACCGGTAATTTCTAACCCGACATTTCGTAAAAGTTTTAGTTTTTGACCCTTAGGGATCACCCCACGCGGTCCGTTTAATTTCTGAAGGCTTGGAATGAAAAAAATTATATTTTTACTCAAAACGGATACCATAACAGAAAGTGTGGTAGCACGCCGTCGGTCTCCATTTTCCTTCGCTCTCTTCCTGTACTTGCTCACTTATATCACCTTCTAGTCACAAGAAATTGCCTGCCTTTGTTTCTTCTACCCATTGAAGCTATGGTTCTATGGTTTCTTCTCCAATTGAATCAAATTCAATTCGATCACCAAAACCTGCTTAGAGTCGATTTTATACCGGATTATCAAATCGCGTAACGTAACCCTACATACTCCACTCGAAATAATATTTCTGGGCACTCGGCTAAAATTTGCTTGAACTTCCTTCTTCGCTAACTTATTCCCCAGTTCCATTTTAATTCTTAGAATTTTGAATCACTCAATTCTTAGAGGTTAGAACCCACTTATGACCAAAAACACTACAACCATACCCAAAATAGAGCAAAATCAAATAGCCATACACGAGTTCACCTTTCACCCGTGTTTGGGAGCCTTAGAGCTACAATTTGCTCTTGGTCCTTTCTATACATTTGTATCCATATCTCTTATGGTTATTTAACAATTGGGAAATCAATTCATTTTGACAGATTCTTAACCTGTAATTTTTATAGCTGAATACAAAAACATGTTTGCAGGAAAATTTTTTAATGCAAAGAATTCCTTTAAGAACCCAACATTCCTCTTCCTTTGTTTTTTTTTTACAACCAATCCCCTCAAAACCATAATAATACCTCAACAATCACATGAAATTTATCTCAAACCACCTGATAACACTTTTGTACAGGAAGTTTGGAACTCCATACAACAAAAACCTCAGGTAAAATTATGAATTCAACCAAAGGTCCACCAATTTTCTTAAAACCCATAAATATGATGATTCCATGTTTAGGTTTTCTTTCACCACCGGGGTTTTACTCTCATAACCCCAACAATTCAAAGGTTTATGTTATCTTCCACAAAACTAGACCAAAGGAGCAAACTAATTCTCCATACCAAACCTTAATAATCCACTACCATGATTCCACTGGCAAACACATACCTGAATTTTTTACTTCTTCTCTTCTCTCCTTTCTTCCTCCTTCCTCTTCTTCCTTGTTTCTCTCCTCTCAAAAACGTGAGCTCCTAGTCTTTTTGAAGACCAAAAATGAGTTTATTTCTTGTTTTTTCCTCATTTTTATATTCTAATATTTCCTTTAATCGCTATCAAGTCCTCATCCTTTAATTTTCTCAAATCGCTTTTGTTATTTATATGATGGCCCATCTCTACTCACTTAATGGTTTTCATATCCTTTTATGAATTACAATTTAACCCTTGTTCAAGTACTACAATCTGGTTCCACACTTTATACTTCATAATTTCATTTCTGTATCATTACAATGTAACACTTGCCTGCAGGCTCTACAGCATCATGTGTACCGTATACCCTCTCAGACTCCAGGTGTTACACCCGCTCCATAGGAACAAGAATTCAAGAAGGTTTATGGATTTCATACATGAGTATAAATTTGATGCCTCTATCAATTGTGCGTAGACTTAGCTTGGGAACTTACCTCAACAACAATTATATTGTAAATGGCTGATGTATCTGGTCGATAATAAACTTAAGGTATTTTCCGAAGATACTTCTGTCAAGGTCGGGAAATTCATCTTCCAAGTGGATTTTGTTATCATGAAGATGGAGGAAGATACCCAAGTTCTTTATTATTAGATGATCTTCTTAGCAACCTGGAGCTGGTTTTGATAGATGTACAGGTGGTGAACTGACCCTGCGGTGGAAATGAATAAAGGCACTTTAACATATCAGAGTTTAACATCTCATGCAGAGTGCGTAAATTTGTATCAGAAAAACAATAGTCTTCTCAATGTTGAATTGAATTCTGATTATTTTTCAACATTCATTAATGAAATTGAGATGAATTTTCAAAGATTCGAGAGTCTTGATTGTGAAATATTGCCTTCAAATTTGTTTAACAAAGAAACTGTCTCGAGCATAAATGAAAACAGTCAAGATGAAGTATGCAGCCAGAAACATCAAATTACTGAGCAGGAAACTAGTGAAGAAGGGTTAATATTGAAAGAATTGCCCAGTCATTTGAAATATGAGTTCTTAGAACCAGAAAAGAGAAAACTATCATCATATCGCCCTGCATTGACCGGCCGAAGAATGTGGTTACCGAAAATTTTGAGAAAATGCTGAAGGGAAGTTATTGTTGTCAATTATATCTGAAGCAGATCAGCCTTCCATTTAGATGCAATAAAATATTGCTTGAATATAACAAAACCATTCGTTGACCAAGGAGGTCGAACCTAATGATGAAAGAAGTCGTCGAAAAAGAAGTTCAAATGGTTAAATGCGTGCTCTTTATATATGCTATCGACATAGTTCTTGCGAGCCCATGGCATGTGTTGTCCCAAGAAAGGTGGATTCACATGATCGTAAATGAAAAGAATGGAACCGATTCCTACAAGAAATCGTGACAGATGGAGGTGTGTATCGACTACGTAAAAACCTGACATCGCAACAAGAAAGGATCATTTTCCCCTACCTTTCATCGATCAAATGCTGGATAGATTGGCAGGACACCCTCACTTTTGTTTTATTAATGGATACTTTAGATATAACCAAATTGCCATTGCACCTGAGGATCGTGTGGAGAAAAATCACTTTGTAATGCCTTATTCGTACTTTTCTTTAGGAGAATGCCATTTTCCGTTTGTGTAATGCTCCCGTACCTTCCAAAGATGCATGATGTCTATGTTTTCCGATTTAGCGTAAGAAGTTATGGAGATCTTCATGGATGATTTTACGTTGTATGATCCGGGGCTTTGAATGTCAGATAATCTCACGCACTAAAAGTGCAAGACAAGAATCGGGGCTCACCTGGGAAAAATGTCATTTTATGGTTACAAAAAGGAATTGCCTCAAATATGATTTCGCAAATAGGCCAGAGGTAGACCAAGCAAAAGTTTCAATTATAAGAAATTTGATGCCACCCATATCACCACACATGAATGAAGTTTTGTATGCTAGATTTACGTAAGATTTATCAGAGATTTCTCAAAAATTGCTGTAATCAATTGCGATTTACGGAAAAGTATATTAAGTTCTTATTTGATGAATCCCACTGGTCTTTCTTCTAAGAAATCAACCAACTAGTTGAAGCTCTCATCATGGCAAACCAAGGTTGGAACAGAGAATTTGAAATCATGTGAATGTTGATTTCGCAATGGGTCGTATCGGGGGACAGAGCTAAAAAGTATTCAAGGCCATATACTATGCCAAAGAAAACCTTTCAATGAAGTCAGAAAATTACCTTACCACTGTAAAAGCGAGGTTAGCGATAGTATTTGCATGGAAAATTCGCCACATTCCGGGTCCTATGTTATTATTATACACATTGATCATGTAGCAATTAAGTATCTAATGGCAAAGAAAGATGCAAAGCCAAGATCGATCGTGGGTATTGTTATCAGCAGAATTTGATTTAGAAATAAAGATAAGAGGTGATGTGATACGATCACTCTTGTCAAGAGTGGAGAAACCAGCTGTACAAGAAGAAGAAAGAGAAATAGCAGAAAACTTTCCAAATGAGAGTTATTCCAAATTTAATACTCCAAACACCTGCATGCCGATATCAGAACTTCTTAGTCAGGAATTATGCCACCGTAATTCTACCACCAGAGAAAAATCTAAGGATCGTGATGCTAGTAATACATATGGGGATTTTACCCATTGTTTAAAAGAGGTGGAGCTGGATCTCGATTATAAGGAGACGTGCAGCTTTAAGGTGAGCAAAGCAAGATTTTACAAGAAATGTCATGCATCACCGATATGGAGGATATTTGTGAGAGATAAAAATGAGCCCCACAAAATTCCCTCCAATATGTTTTTACTGGCCTACTATTTTTAAGGACTGTTTTGAATGGGTGAAGTTATGTGATCAATGCCAACAAATGGGCAATATTAGCGAAAGGCATGAAATGCCCCTGCAAGGTATCCTGGTGGTGCAATTGTTTGATGTATGGGGAATGGATTTTATGGGACCTTTTTCAGCTTCATTTGGAAATATTTACATACTCCTAGATGTGGATTATGTATCAAATGGGTCGAGGCAAAGAATATTCAAGAATGATGCTAATACAAATGTGGATTTTTACAAAGAAATATTCTCACAGACTGGGGACACCCAACGATAATCGTTGATCGAGGAAAGCCATTTTGAAATAAGGTGTTTGACAAACTTATGGCGTATATGGTATCAAACACATTATGAGCTTCGGCTTATCACCAAACAAATGGGGGTGTCGAAATTTCCAACAAAGGAGATAAAGAAAATTCTCAAGACTGTGAAGTTCCAAAGATAAGAGATTGGTCTAAGCTTGATGATGCACTTCGGGCATACAGATCGCTTAAAACTCCCATCGAATGTCCCCATACGTGACTTGTCTTTTTGAAAAACCTTGTCACCTACCTCTTGAGCTAGAATATAAAGCTACAAATATCAAGAAGCTTTAAATTCTTCAAGGTCGCTAAAGAAGATAGTGGCTACTCCAAATTAAAATGAATTGAAGAGCGAGGAATGAAGCCCATGATAGTGCCAATCTACAAAGATAAAACAAAAAAATGGCAGCGATCAACTAATTTTGAGGAGTGGGAATTTAAGGCGTAGAGATCGGGTCCTGTTATTCAAGTCCTTACTAAGACTCTTTCCAAAGAGTTTAAACTAAAATGGAGTGGACCATATACGTAGAGTATCAAAGGCCACAATTTGGGGCAAAGTGACACTTAGAACCAAAGAATCATGAGGAATTAAAAGTTAATGGTTAGAGATTAAAGCACTACCTTTGGGAAAAAGCAATTGGAAGAAATTTACCCTTAGTTCTGACGAGAAAATTTTAAAGAAAAGAACTATGGCGCAGCTGAAGTCCAGTTTAAAGACTAAAAATCGAGCAAATTTGTGGAAGGCAATCCACACCGCTTGTTTTGGCAAGTAAGTTTTCTTGTTATAGTTTATAAGAATTTTTGTTTACATTTCCGAGTAGCTTTGTGAAATTTATCTCATTTGATTGAAGAGTAGGTAAATATTTTTGTTAGTTTTGCAGGAAAATGAAAGATGTGCATAAAAAGGGATATTCATAATCAAACTTCAATCAAGTATGTAAGAGAGACAAAAAAGGGGCAGTATAATCTTCTTGATTTCATTTAAATTTTGTCTCTGATATGGCATGATTGAAAGTTTGGGGAAAATTTATTTTGTTCTGGTGCTTAAATTTTGAATATGATGCATAGTGTGGGATGAATTGCCGGTCATTTCAGATAAATGAAGATGAATTGAAATCAGAGTTGTCTTCGAGGGATTTGATTAAAATTAAAATTTCTTTTGAATTTGATTGTTCAGGAAACCCCAAACTTTTTTCTCGGTCGAATATAAGAAGTTGTTGGAAACCCAAATTATGAAAAAGATAAGCGAATCAGTCGAACTAGGAGAAGTGGTAAATGCAGCGATGTGCAAAGAAACCCCACCATGCCATCAAAAGAGGAGCTCTAACCCGAAGAAGCAAAGGTTTGCCTTACTTCATATGTTGTAATAGTGCCTACTAAACACCTCTTTTGTGCTCAATAGAGAGTAGGGAAGCCATCCGTATGCCTTTTTGAAAGGATACAAAATGAATATGCAAATTAATCAAGAATCCATCGAGATAACACCATAGTAATGGTGAGGATCGATCCTCACCCTACTACTATTACCAGACTTTGTGTCTCTCAAGAGTAAAGTGGAAATTGGGAGAAGAAGAGAATGTTCTTCTGTTCCCTCTGAACCCTGTCAGAGTGACGAAGGACTCAAAGGAAAGAGCATGAGGTGATGGTAAAGGGATGCAGAGACAGAGCAGGAGACAAATGCAGAAAATGATAGAAGAAAAATAGAGGAAATGTGACACCCCGAAATATACCCTAGTAGTTTTCGGACTTGTTTAGTATTTTGGGTGAGACTTGATTGTTTTGAGTTAAATGCGAATCCACGAAAAACGAGAGACCCGAAAAGTTACAAAACTAAGGACAAAATTGTAATTAGTCCAAAAAAAGGGAGCCAAAGAGTATAGACAAGAAGATTTGAGGCCAAATGAAACAAAGGAAAATTTTAAATTATAAATGAAGAGCAGGCTTGAAAGCAAATAAAGAAAGTTAACCTAAAAATGGTTTTATTTGGAGGGCCAAACACGGCCTTAGCAACATGGTTTTAAAGACCAAAGTTGGTCTCATTTGAAGGAGGAGAAAAATCGTGAAGGAGGAGGAGAAGAGAAGAGGAAGAGGAACAAGATGGAGGTGGAGCCAAGACTGCCAACAAGGTATGGATGCTTGACTTTGGTAAGGAAATAAGGACCTTAATATGGGATTCTATGATTATGTATGACTTTCCATGCTTGTATGATTATCAGCCTTGTCCTCAAACTGGGTTTTATAGGGTTTACCTTAACCCAAAAATTATGGAAAGCAAGCTTCTGGTAAACTTTGAATAGAACAAGAAATACATGAAATCCCCCTTTCTGAGGTTGGATTCATAGTTCAATGGCAGTAATTAGAGTTAGGGGGCTTAGAATAAACCCTAACTATTCTGAATATGTTAGGTTATGTATGGATCATAACCCTATATTAGAGTGTCAAGAGTAAGTCATAAGATTTATGAAATAAGAGAAGTATTGAAAGAAGAATTGAATAGAAAAGAGATCATAAGATGAATTTGAAATGGCTTTGAGGTGTATATGGAGTATGAGTTGATTAGGTTGAAATGATAAGTGGAAAATGTGAGATAACACACATTTTAGGGCATTTCGTACTTGTACCGTACACTTTGAAAGTACCGGTACACATTTGGTTCTGGTCAATTTTGGCCAAAGTGTACCTAAGACACTTTAGGGTGTACCGCCGGTACACTGGCCGGCTCTCGCCTCCCGCCGACCGGGCTTCAGGATTTTTGGCCATAACTTGCTCATTTCTTATCCGATGGAGGATTCAAGTGGCTACGTAAAATAGACTTGCTGAGAACAAAAACTTATAATAGGCATTGCCAAAATCTTATCCTATGGCCTAAAATTCACTGGGTCATCTGCAAGCCAAATTCTTAAGTCTCCCAGCTTTGAACATAGAGTAGTCCTGCTGTTTCTGACGTAGAATTTGGGAGTTTTCCTGTGTCTCAATTGGGTGATTCCAATTGTACTAGAACCCTTAGCACCTTATCTTTAAATGAGTACAAAGACCTCGTGTCAAATATGAAGTTAGAACCCCGGAAAAATTTAGTAATACGAACTGTTTCTAGTGTAATCCGGTAAACCTAATTAGTTTGGCATGAAAATGCCATAACTTTAGTTCGATGATTCGATTGGATTGATTCCAATTCCTATAAAGTAGATTCATAGAGGAACAAGAATATATGAATGAGGTGTGATTTGTAGGACATCATACTGCAAGAATATGAAGTGCCATATGGCCAGGCATGAAACAAGGAAAATGTAGGAAATGAAAATGTGTGTATGTGTTCATTTAAAACATGAAACGATTATGGAAAATGAAAATGAAAACGAATTGAAACATGAATGTGAACATGAAAGGCAATATGTCATGAACACATAATGTGGTTAAGTGATATATGATTATTATCACATATAACAAGAAAATGATAACAAATGATAGGAATATACGAAATGAGTATATGGATGAGTATTTATGGAATTAAGATATGAATGAGTATACTTGAATGAATATGCATGAAAGTATATGAAACTACATGAATGAGTATTTATGAATGAGTATGGGCTATGAATGAGTATACGTGAATGAATATGTGCATGAGCATATGAAACGACACGTGAATGAGTATTTATGAATGAGTATACATGAATGAGTATACGTGAATGAATATGTGCATGAGTATATGAAATGAATACGTGAATGAGTATTTATGAAAGAGTATACATGAATGAGTATACGTGAATGAGTATGTGAATGAGTATATGAATGAGCATATGAAATGTGTACGTGAATGAGTTTATGAAATAAGACATAGGATTTGAGTGGGCTCAAAGATAATACGAAAAATGATTATGGAATTGAATTGATATTTGAAAACCAATGAATATGAATGACGGATAAAGACGGATTCATTAAACGTGAACTGGCCATAAATGAATTAATTGATATATCGACGAAACCGCCTCGACGATGCACAAATCATCCGCCACGGGCGCACCCAAAATATCCAATGTCCTGACTGGCGGGATGCACTAATCGGCATCCGCCATGATGGCGGCGGGTATCAAGAAAAATGTCCCACTGGGCGGATAACTTCAATCGGCATCCCGCCTTTGACGGGCGGCGGCATTTATCGATGGTCACGTCGGATGCAACAATAAGATCCGCTGCGACGGAGAAACCTGGACATCGATATCACATGTCAGATGCACCAAACAATATCCGGTCGCGACGAGGAACCAATGATCGATACATCGTTTGATGCACCAACCACATCCGTCATATGGCAGACTTATTATCGATATCATTGGTGTCGTGGATGCACCAAACGAAGATCCGCTGCGATGGGAATCAATAACATACCACGCGGTTCGATGCACCAAACGGCATCCACATGACGGGGAGACCGGGCCGTTTGATACTAATGCGGTCGGGGATGCAACCAAACGGTATCCGCTGGGCGACGAGAACTCACAAGGCTACGACGGTCGGACACCAAATCCAAGATTCAGTGACGTGGAGCACCAATGGGCAACACATGTCGGTGCACCAAACAAGATCTGCCACGATGGGAGACCAATTATAATACTATTAATATTAAAAATCAAACAGCATCCACGTCGGAGGACCTAATTTAAAACGTAGGCACATTACCTAATGATAATGGCATGGATTCATTAAAATGAACCGTCGTAAAATGTGAATTAAATGAAGTTTAAAGTGAAATAAACTAACAATGACGAGTGTAAATGGGATTTTTATGTGCATGTTAATCTCATATAAATTGATTTGTGACTAGATTATTGCAATGGAAAACGCATGCCTGTGATATTATAAACGATAAAATGAAAGCAAGCAAACAATATGCCCAGCTTCATGGATTAAACGGCAATATTCTTGTAAACGCAATGTTATTAAGTATGAATGTTACGGGTCTTTCACTTGTAAGTGGTTATGACTGCCCGAAAAGAAGTGCTCTTAGTAATTAAAGAGAGTTTAAATGGAATAATACAAAATTAAATGTTTTTAAAGATAATTGAAAATGTCTATAAACTGCCCAACTTTGATCCACCACCCGGCCAAGTCGTATCTCAAGCTGCGACACTTTGGAAAACAAAAATTTCACAAAACCAAACAAAATGTTTCTTGATTGAAAAATGTCTTAGTAAACTCCGGCCCAAATTGATCCGCCAACCAGCCGGGTGCTCTGGGATTCGTCACACTTTTGAAAAGAAAATTTTAATAAGATTTAAGAATGTTGACGAAAATCTGCTGAGTAAACCTGGATCAAACTGGATCCGCCAATAAGTGTGATTCTGTCACACACTGAAATGGAAAATTTAATAAAACTAAAACTAAAAGATTGAACTTATATCCCATCACTAAATGTGCAATTTCTAGCGTATTGATTAATGGTTTTTGGCTGTGATAGTGATGAAGAGTCTAATATGGCTATATTAGTCCGTATTCGCACCTGTATGAAATTGATAAGATTTGATTTGTTCTCAATCGCTTAGTCAGAGGCATAAGCCTGAGCCATCAAAAAGACCTTATCATATTATTACAGAGAAGATATAATCGAAACTTTAAAAGACATGATGCATTAAAGTAATATAATAAGATAATGATTTATGGAATCCCAAAAGTAAGCAAATCACACATAAAATGATGAGTTGTAAGTCACATACAAGAATAGACTTCAGACATGCATAAGTAAAAAGCAAAAAGATACAATAATGCCATTTTTCATACGTGTCGCCACTGGTTTATATGTTCCCACCTAAGCCAGAAGCTTGTATACTCCGTAAGCTCAACCGCAACACAGGTATTGAAGAGGAGATAAAGAGGATGTGTGACATTCCACACCAAGAATGGGTCATATCTCTCAGAGGATAGCTCACCAAAGACTGCTCCGCGATCTCCGATGTTTATTTTGCACAGAATTTGTATAAGTAAATGGGACTTAGTATATGTGTATAAATCCTCTTTTAATGGATACCACCCTGGTAGTTCCATTAGTAAATGTAAAACGATCATTTGCCACAAAAAATATTTGTTCGTATATAAAAAAAAAAAAAACAGTAAGAAGTCCCAAAGATAATGTTTCACACCTCGAAACTGCCCCGATTCACTGGGTCTTAATCGGAGAATCCAAGCCGTGACAGAAATGCCGACAAAGATCCTTCCCAAGGTATCAAAGAATAAACCCCTTTCAGTAGTGGGAGTTTAACCCATCCTTCATTTCCGTGAGTACAGAGATCAAGTGCCCCGCTCAAGTAAGAACTAGAGCAAAGAAGGAAATATTTGAAACTATGGAAATGCTCTTGATAAATGAAAGGGAGATGGAGAGAGAGAACTGAAATGGGTGCGCAACAAATGTGATCAAAGGAAAATTATGGAAGTCATGTTCTAAGAAAAGAGCAGATAATGAGGAAAAACTAGAGAGTTGAGAGAATTTGAACACAAGGAGGAACTAAAGAAACAAAGAAGTGGTGATGATGGAAAAATAAAGACAAGCATGCCTTTATGAACAATCAATTCAAAAGGGATGCTGATTTGCTGAACATAATGAAGCAGAAAGAGACATAAATGGAGAATAACATGCTAAGGAAGATTGATGGGTTCAAGCATTTATATAGGGAACTATTCAAGGAGTTCGAGAGATTAATGAAAGAAAGAGATCAGCAATTGGAAGACAATGATGAGTATAGAAGAAAAACCTTGTTGGAGAGTATGGACTTGATCAATCAGAACTAACTAAGCCGCTAGAATGTATCTCCGAGGTGGAAGTAAATGCCATCAGTGTGGAAAGAGTGTAAGACACACTTATTCATGCAAAGAAAAACTAAACAATGAAATATCCGAAGCAAAAAGAAATTCCTCCTCGCAGCCGAGACAAACATCCGAAATGATTTCCTAAGTTTATCTTCAGCATGGCTGGGCTGATGTAGAGCCCCAAGTAACATAGTACCCAAAAGTGTCATAAAGAAGAAAGGAAACTAAAAGTTTTTCTTAGCATGTTATCAAATCCTCATATTCCCAAAAATTTTATTAGAATCCATTTAGTTCATCCAAATTGTCCTCGTGTTTTAGTGAATTTCACTTATAGTTACTTTTCTTCGTTGGATTGTTTTTCCTTTTAATGAATGAAAATCCTTTGATTGTGAATAATTAGATGTTTATCAATGCGGATGAACATGACTCGAGAAATTTCAGAGCTCAGGTTACTCCTTGCTTAGCATGGAAAAATTATGAATGCCTTGTCTATACAAGGATCAAATAAACAATTATGATCTTTCCAAAGAACAAAAATGCAGGAAAAATAAGGGCTATATTAGTAAACTGGAAATTAGAGCAGTAAATGCATGTTTAAATTCAGCTTTAGATCGCAAAATCGAAAATGGTTATCGATGATTTAACAAAGTACTCGTCAAATAATGTGGCAGTATGTTAAATGGGCACAAGTCTTGAAGAAATAATACACTGGGTCAACAAAACCTCAATGAAACTCTTTGAGAGGAATTAGGAACATCTTCTCTCGGGTGCTCAGATTAAGAGTCCATAGTCCCAGAAACCTGCTAGATTATTGATTGAGGCGAATTCAGTAAAAACAAATTAACAAGAAGTGATAGAGGCTATCCTTGGCAATTTGAGCTTCCAAGCTCATTCCTCAATATATGCTAGCTATTATCCTTTAGTTCCTTGATTTGAGCCAAACGAGCCTTATTTCTTCAATAAACAGCAACGGAAAACCAAAATTCCCCTACTTGCAATAATCCTGCATCAAAGAGCCCAAATTATCCAGTTTCCAGTACAGAAAAAGTTTATTGTAAAGGAAGAAACAAGTTTGGGGGAAAAATATTTCCAATTGTTACGAGGTATGAGGTGAAGAAGTAAAGAAGCGTAAACACGAAAAGTGGAATAAGTTTTTGTCTTCAGGGCCTATTTACTTGAAACAATAAGCCTTAGGTGTTTTAACACCTAAGACTTAATAACCTGGAAGGAGTTGCTAGCCCAAAAGTTCTCAAGAATGATAGAAATCCTAAGAAGACAAAATGCGCTATTCCCAACCTTAGAAAACAAACAAAAAAAGTTACGAACAAAGAACCTGGTCTAGTCAAAGTGCATATGGAAAGTAAAAATTCCATAAAAGAATTTAAAAGATGAATCGTGCCAAGATTTGGTGGAGAATCAACAAGTAATAAAGAAGAAAAAGTGGTGAAAGTCAAGCAGTCATACTAAAAGAAAACGTGGAAACAGGATTTGCAACTTAAATTTCTCCCATTATCTACCCAATTACCTAAGCTCAATATTACAAGCCTAAAAGACCCTATCGTGATCTCGGAGGTTGAATTTACCTGCCATTAGTGGAGAGATCAATATGAAAACAAGCATATGGGACTTTGACCAACAACCAAGAAAACTCCTAAGACATTCAAATTCAACATGAAGATGAAAGGGATTGAAGACCTGCACAATACGACTGAACAAGACTTGTTGAATAAACTGTTCAAATACATTATTTCATCAAGAAATTTATGATAGAAGTATATCATTTCTTATTCTTGAATCGAAACTGAAATTTAAAATGATGCTGGTATCTCTTATTTCCAATCAGAAGGTGGAATAAGAAAGACTGTGGTATGAATCAGAAAAATGTCCTTAAAAATTTTAAGCTTATTTGTTCGGGAGGGACAAACAATTCTTCTTTCTTTTCTTTCACTGGGACAAGCAAAATTTTAAGTTTTGGGGGAAATTTGATGAGTCCAAAAACCCATTAGATTTTTAACCATTTTTCCTATATTATTAGAGATAAATGTTGATTTGTATGCAGAATGTGGATTATTTTACTCAACCCTAATTTTAAAGGAAAATACAGTTATAAGATAAAATCTCAAAAAAAAAAAAAACCAAGAAACCAAATTAATAAGAAGAATTGAAGTCGCAATCAAAAATCTGAGTCGCGCACAGAAGCTTAGTTGTACCACCTCAAGAATGAGGTTGCGTACCAGATCGACCAAGGCAACAAAGGAAAGAGGTCGCGACATCACACTGATGTCGCGACGCCAATTGAATAAAACTGAGGTCGCGACGTCACTCTGATGTCGCGACGTAGATCGTCAATGAAATCACAAGAGAGGTCTTTGCAAGAAATGAAGTTGCAACTAGTTTTTAAATGAAAGGCTCCATTTGAGGTCGCGACATGCCGCTGGGCCGCGTGCATGCCGTTGAGGCTATACATAAAAACAAAACTAGAGTCTCAACAGAAAACTGGTTGCAGTTCATTTACTAATCAAGGATTAGAAACAATGTCGCGACCACTCATTGAGGTCGCGACCTGAAGAAGAGCTGAGCAGAAGAAATCAAGGTCGCAACTACTTTTGAGAAATTGAGACTACACGCAGCCAGAAAAAAGAGCAAAAGGAGGTTACGACATCACCTTGAGGTCACGACCTGGAATAAAGGTGGGCGGATGAAATGGGCTGCAAATAAAGAAACCAGGTCAGCGACTTTAAGAAAAGAAATGAGCAGAAAAAGAGGTCGCGACATCACCTTAAGGTCGCAACATAAAAGTGAAACCTGTGAAGGAAGAAGACCACCAACACAATCGCGACCAAGAAATCAAAGTCACAATATGAAGTGACCCTACAAACAGAAAGGAGGTCGCAACCTAAAACTGGGGCTGCGACCGGCCGTGAGAAAGAAGAAACGATGTCGCGGATATGAAACTCAGGTCGACATCAACATGGGGAGAAATGACCGAGCAAATAAGGTCGTGGATTGAAGAACGATGTCGCCACCATTGATCCATGCGCCAAGAAAGCCGCTGCAAATTAAATAATGAAGCCCCGCATCATCACGAGCAATCAAGTAGTAAATCCATGTCGCGACATCAACGTGAGGTCGCGACATAGACAAAGAAGTCAGCTTTTCTTCGGGAATTCCACTCGAGCTTGTGATTCCGCCCAATTTATTTTGGACAAGATAAATAGACAAAGTGTTAGAATAGTAAAGTAGCTTCCATCTTCACTACCCAGAAAAAGGGGAAAGAAGAGGAACTCAGTGTATAGTTTAGAGTAGATTTTTATTTCTTTTCTTTATTTTTATTTTTAGTTTATTTATTTTCTGGTTTGAATCTGCGAACTGTGCAGAGACGATTAGAGCTGGATTTTTATTTATGTTATTTTTCTTAGAATTACTGCCTGAAAATTTATGAAATCTAGACAAATTTCGAATTCTCATTTTTCTCGCTTTACAGAATTACAAGTATCAGACGTGGATCTGCCCATTTCTTAATTTGCAATGCAGATCTAGATTTCAGCCTTCGCCGGATATGATTTTACATTTAGTTGCGCCCATTCGCGCAATTATGGGAAACCAATTTGGTCTTGGCTTACTTAATTGGTGTCGCTTTTTGAATGGATGGAGTTCTCAATAGTAAAGACCGAATACCCAATAGGGAATTCTATCTCGCTTTGATTCCGTGATGCCCCCCTCACAAGACACGTAGACCCAGATTCCCCTGAGAGTCGAGAAAAATCTCTTTCTCGGGTATGCTAGACTACCATTGATGAACTCACCCAGCTCCGAGTTCATTTTGATAAACCGCCTATCTCGCCCATAATTGAAGTCGAGGGTGTATTTTAACAATACAACACCTAGAGTTCACCTTAATCTAAAGGTAAGTTCCTAACCCCGTTCCTAACCCCGTGTTAGCTGAGATCTAATCAAGGGAAAGGGACGAACCCATAGATCTGGAGGTTGAGCCACCAATTAAGTGGTAGAACTTTGCGAAAAATCTTGAGAAGGAAATGCAAAAAAGGTCCATTGCCAATGTGAAACGGGTGTGAAGTATCGAGAAAAGAAAAATACCTGTATCTTGCAAGAGAATTCCGAATACGTAGTTGGTTTGATCTTGTCTTCGGTATAAAGCAAGGGTATCCAACCTGCAATATGGCGGAAATCCAATCCAACAATTCAGGAAATCTTGGACAAACCAGATCCATACACGTAATAGAGCAATGTGCTTTTAGCTTGGAATTGGACTGCTTCATCAGATTTCATCGATAGTTTTCGTTTCTCACAGTCAACTGATTCAATCCATTCTTATAGTTACAATTTATTTTATTTTATCTTAGTTTAATAATATTCAATAGTCTATGATTTTAATTTTTGTTGCTTAGATAAAACTTTCAATTATGTGTTCTTTAGTCCAAATAGTATGGAAATTCTTAGTACTGGGTAGTTGATCTTTAATTCAAGTGTCAATCTCCGTGAATGATACTCGACTCATTCAGATTTTACTTACTTTATGACCTGTGGCACTTGCAAATGTCATAGACTTGACCCTTTTATTTTTAAATCATGAACATTAAGAAAAGCTATTTTATCAAGAAAATTTATCCAAAGTGACAATATGGATGCAAGTATGAAGGCTCTGTAATTATGTTAATTTGAGGGTTCTTTAGTCTATATAGAAAAAGGCAAACAAGTTTTTATGGCGCCGTTGCCAGATTGAAAAAATTAAATAGATCAATATTCTGACAAAAGAGGGAAATGCTAATTTGGACATTTTATAAAAGAAAAGAACAAAAATAGCTTTTCAAGCAGTGGCTACATCAACCACTGATCTTAAACAAGCCATGTTAAAAATATTTTGTTTAGTTTGACTAATCCTATTAATCTGAGTGTGTTTTGATTTCAGGAAATCCTTTAATGCATAGGAAACCGGATCACCTATTTCCAAAGCAGATGACCGACTCAAAGAACACTCGTGCTTAAGAAAGACTAAAAGAAAGTAAAAACGCTAGATACGGGCAGACGAGAGACATGACTAGACAGAGGAACAGAGGACAACAACCAGAAGGCCTCCCATTACTGACATAATGGAGATTCTGAGGCCTGGCAATTCTGAGAATATTCTCGTAATCGTATTGTACCTAACTGGATGCAACAACTTAATCAAAGCCTTTAATAACAATGGTGAAGAAAGATCGGGCTCACCGGACACCCTAATCAAGACCCAAACGCAGCACTGTAGATTTTTAGGATGGCAAATACAAAGGAAGCTGAATTGCAGTGGAGGCCGTAAAGTAAAGCCTGCATCTCTTCCCATTTTCTTTAAGAGATATAGTAAGCCACATGTTATGAACTACCATATGGTTCACTTGATATCGAAGAGCTGGGGTAAAAGCATACTGGGGTGTGTTCTTTCCTATCTCACCTCAAAGCAGAAGAAGAGAGATAATAGTGTTCCAACAACAAGGGAAGATGAGAGCCTATATAGCCCGGAGAGATTCAAGAGGTTGTCGAAGAGGTGCCCTGCGCGGAATTGATTTAAAAACCCGCATGAACATAGTGTATCATGCCTGCAAATGATGGCTCTAAAGGCATTCATTATCGATGCTTCATGTTGTGGAGCATTCAAAAGAAAAAGTACTGAAGAGGCTAGAGATCTAATAGAAGACCTGACCAAATGCAATATGAAAGCTCCATCTGAGTTTTCAAGGGGTAATAGCAGAGGAAAGGGGGTCATGGAGCTGAGCAAAATGATAGCCATGGAGGCAAAGTTAGATGCCATAATGCACAGGATGGACAAACAAGAAAGAAAAATGCACACTGCTCATGAAATGTGAGCAGCGGAAAAGAGGAACAGATGAGAAGAAGTGTCATGTACCAATGTACAAAGATTTTATGGTGCCGAGGAGGTTAAGTACGTGAATGAGCCAAGAAATACCATTTCAAGCCAAATCCTAACTCCGCCCCACACACATACCCAACACTCGAGGAACCAGCGAGAATTCTCATACGGTGAGGGGCATTACAAGGCCCAAGGCATGGGACGTAATCCTCAACAAGGATATCGCAGCCACCAAGGTTCCAAAGAAGAAGATCAAGGGTGAAGGCAGAATGAATATCAAGGTCAAGGAGGACTAACCATTTGAAGTAAACAAATGTTGCGCCAATGGGAGACAACAAGAGGCTATTACACTCATGAATTAAACCTGTCCGAACACTTGGAAGCTTTCAAGTCTCGATACTGGGCAGCCAGAAGAATACAAGTGCCTCGTTGAAAAACTTGGAGACACAAGTAGGGCAACTGGCCCTGAATATGCCAAATCAGAGCAAGGGTACATTCCCTAGTGACACTCAAAAGAATCCAAAAGATTGCATGGCAATTCACTTAAGAAGTGGGAAGGATGTGAGCAACAACAGAAGGAAAGAAAGGAAAGAAGAGACTAAGGCAGAACAAGAAGAGGCTGGAAAGGAAGGAGAGAAGAGCACATTGACTGAACAGCCCGAAGGAAGTAATGAGTAGAAACAGAAGGAAGGAGTCCCAACTTATACACCTACAGTGCCATTTCCACACAGTTTCGGGCAAAAGTGGGAAGAATGCTTTTCGATTCGACATTTTCAAGAAAATGAAATCAATATCCCATTTTCGAGGTAATAAACCAAATGCCTATTTATGCAAATTTCAAGGAAAATATTGAACAAGAAAAGGAAGATACCGAGGAGGGAATAGTGAACTGACCGCTACCCAGCTGCGCTTATCCAAGAAAAAGCCCCCAAAGAAATCGATGACTTTCAGAAGCCTCACCATTCCCGCTCCATAGGGAAATATGAATTCAAGAAGGTTTTATGTGGAGCCCCGCGCTAGTATAAATTTGATGCTCGACGCTTGTGCAGACTTAGTTTGGGGAATTTACCCCAACAAGACTACATCATAAATGGCTGATAGATCAATGGCACAACCAAGGTATTCTCAAGATGTACTATTGGTTAGTTGAAATTTATCTTCCAAGTGGATTTTTGTTATCAAGCTAAAGATGGAGGAAGATACCCAAGTTCCTTTGTCGCCAGGGAAGACCTTTCTACAGAATCGAGTCGCCTTGATATGTACAAAAGGTGAACCCACCTGGCGTGGGAAATGAAGCAAAGTGCACTTTAATATTAATGAGTTTGGAACATCCCTACAGAAATAAAGCTGTGGCTTTAGAAAACAATAGTTTCAATGTTGAATGAATTTTATCAGGTCTTCAACATTTTACCATAAATGAAACTGATAATAATTTCGATCTCTGAAATCTCATCAGAAAATACCGTTTCAAATCTGCTTAACAAAGAACATTTCTTAAAGTAATAAAACAGAAAACAATAAGATGAAGTATGCAAAATTAAACAAGAAATTATCGAAAGCAGAAACTAGTGCGTATGGGTTAATATTGAAAGAATCAAATGCCCAGCCACGAAATATGGAGTTTAGAACCAGAAGAGAAAAACTACCATCATCACCGCATCACCAAAGTCAAGAACAGAAGTTGCTGAAAATTTTGAGAAAACACAAGGAAGCTATTGCTTGGTCAATTGAGGATCTGAAGGGTATCAGTCCCTCCATTTGCATGCACAAAATATTGCTGAATGACAATGCAAAAACTTCTATTGAGCATCAAAGGAGGCTGAACCAAGTGATGAAAGAAGGTCGAAAATAGTTCTCGAAATGGTTAAATGCGTGTCTTTATATATGCTATATCGAGTAGTTCTTGGTGTAAGCCCAAAGGCATGTGTGTTCACCTCTTTCTGTTATGATGATAATGGATCAAAACACCTATACAAATTTGTGACGTTATAACCAAGCGCGACTATTATCTAACTCAAAGAATAATGCCATGAAACTTGCTCGTTGTGTTCCTTATCTATTATATACTGATGCAAATGGTTTTCAAAGTAGTAAATCATTTTCTTTCTCGGGTTTTGATCTGTAGATACTCGCAAGGTACAGTCGAACAAGTAGTAAATCGATTTAAAGTCCTATATCGATCCCAATCGAGATCTCAAGAATTCCTCAATCAATTCACCCCGACTACCTCAAACTCTATACTATTCGACTCGATAAAGTAATTGAATCACTTTATAAACCTTTGAAAATGTAAAAAGCCTAAAATATGTGTAAATAATAACAAACAGAATTAAACCGAAAAATTTAATTTTAAAAATACAAATTCGCACTTCCTAACAAATATCTTTTTAAAGTGGAGCATTAAAAATACTGCTATCGTGGAACATCAATTCCTGTATCGCACCGAACTTTATTTGCTTAACCGTATTTAAAACTCCGTCCAAGGAATATGATAGTGTAGTTGGATCTCTCCATACGCCACTGTTCATCATCTAATCTTCCCCGTTTCTTTTGAAGACAGAGATTGGGGATAACTACTTTTAACTGGGTTGCCTTGTTCGTGTATTTTTCTTTCAATACTTAATACCTGTATCATGGACTGCAAAACCTTAGCTCCTAAATACATAGTCATAGCATGGGTTTACACTTCATCGGCTTCTCTTCCTCCAATTGGAACAGCTTCATCCTTTTCCTTGATTAGGATCCTTGCTAACACTCTGATTGAACATAAATGTCGACCGAGGTGAACTCTGCTTCGTTTAAATGGATAAGTCATTCAACTCATTCTCGATTTCAAGTGAGAAGAGGATTTATCGATTTAAATCTTCACGAGCCTAATAGGATCACCATTATCGCATTCAAGATGTTCTTCGTAGTCAGAGCCCATCACTTCTCAGTGATTGCCTCTCTCTTCGTGTCACCGAGGCCTCCGGAACAGCAATGAGACAATCCTGATGGCGGGTATGCTAAGACGCTACATCGGGGATCAATTACACTAAACCAAAGAAGTAGATTTTATAAACCGATAGTTCACTAACTTCTCGATAAATTTATGTAGGAAAGATAATTTTTCGATAACAGAAATTATTCAATGGAAGCTGGTTTCTAAATCACTAGATTACACCTCACAATGGCTTGTCATCAAGAAAACCATCAGAACTGACTCCAAAATTTGTCCTGAATCTTTATTAATCCAGCAAGTAATTTGAAAGAAATAGAAATTCTTGCATTCAGCTTACTTTAACAACTAACGTCCGTATCCAAATTTGAATGAAATAAACAACCAATCTAAAATAAAAACAAAACAAAGAAAAGAAAATTAAAATACAAGAGCCTACCACTCAGATCTTTGAGTTTCACTAGAGTCTGCTCCTTCCAAGAGCAGCCGCGTATTTATAGAGCCCCCGCCGGGGCCCCTAACTTCTCGATGCACCTCCTTCAGATTTCTCAGATTAATCACCGCCCATTTGGCTGGTGCCAATGTCGCGACCGATTCTTTCGCCACGACTCGCTATCTCAATGACGCCTGGTAAGCTTTTATTTCGTCGCATCGTTTTTAGCATCCTCGATCCTGACATGTCGCCACCTTTCTTCTGACCGATGTCGCTGCATACCTAAATGGACGCCGCGACTTAATTCCTCGTAACCGATGTCGCCAGGATTACGACGACATCGGATTCGCTTCAATCGATGTCGCGATTATCGGTCGACGCCGCAAACCTACCCTCGATCTCGATGTCGCGATCCGCTAAATGATGTTTTTAATTTTAATTTCTTGCAAATCATGTCGCCGACCATCAATGACGTCACCTAGTTCTCGGGTAAAACCATGTCACGACCATCAACGACGCCGCGACCTTAGTTCTTGTAACCATGTCGCGACCGCCAAAAATGACGCCGCCGCCGTAATCTTAGTCCTCAATCGATGTCGCCACCGAATGACGCGTTACCTTAGTTCTTTGCAACCGATGTCGCCAATTAACGGATCGACGCGGCGGATCTTTAATTCCTTGCAACTGATGTCGCGACTGCTGAATGACGTCGCGACCTCTTCTCTCGATTCGTTGATGTCGCTGATTCTTCATGTCGCCATCAATTTCTATCTCAAAATCTTATGTTATGACTTATCTTCGGGTGTTACAACCCATGCTCATCGCCGTCTTCAATTCACAACCTCGAAATTGTGTTATGACATCATATCTTGTTCTTCATTAATTTATAGTTGCCTCGACTTGAGTCGCTGGCGACCTCGCCGTTTCTACCTTTCGCCATCTCCTTATGTCGCTGATCGTGCTCTTTGCGGGTCGTGGACTCGATGTGATTCTTCATCATCGTTAAGGCGTCGCAAGAACAGTCCTTTTCTTCCTCGTGTACTCCCTGCAACATCATTCAGCCAATGTGTCATCTCTCGCCAACTAGCCAGCTTCCTTTTACCGCAGAATATCCTCTTCTTTCTCTTATTTCACCAGATAGAAGTCAGTGAGTTATTCAACATTTCTCGCACATAAATCGTCTTTTAGATAGAAATCAATCAGAAAATGACTGAAAATAGATGACTTTTAAGCTCATCAAACTCCCCTTAAATTTAAATTTTGCTTGTCCTCAAGCAAAGAAAGGAAGATTTTGCCTAAGTCCTCAAACAAAGGGCATTTTTCTATTGTTTTGCGCCATAACCAATTTGGACCGTAAAGCATCAGAATTGGGTATTTCTTTTCCTGTATATCTAGCTTCAAGTCCAGATGAAGGTTAGTCACTACTCAATCCGGTGTACAAAACTAAATTGTTGAATTTGTTTTATAAATAGTATAGTCAGTTGATCCTAATGTAAAAGTAGTCGGGTTCTCCTCTTTCTTGAGTCGGCTTAACCTCGAGGTCCTTCACGCTTTGATCCTTTCCAAGATTTTTCAAATTCCATATGTTTGCTGTTCATTTATCTCACTAATGTAGTAATTCCAACCTTCAAGATCAATTAGGTCTTCAAAGCTTGTAAATGCGTCGCTCGGGTCATGGCAGGGATGGATGGAACTTTTAGGTTAAGATTACCCGCATTCCTTCTCCTTTAATTAACCCGCTCCCTTCTTTCCTTGCAACTTCTTTAATTGATTCCCCCAAATCCTCATCCTTGGGTATCTTCTTGATTTCTTTTGTTTAAAATTGTCTGCTCCCATTTCATTTGTAAATTTCTCAATCGTTGAACTTTTTCTCGCCTACCCTTCGTAAATAGTGCAATGTTCCGTCTTTTTGTGCTTTCTAACACTCTTAGCTTAACTTTGGGTTAGTAGCCCCCATACCGCTGGCATTAGGTATTAGGTGCTGAAACACCCCTTAAGAACTTAATTGTTCAAGAGATTAGCCACAAGACAAACTCTTCCTTTAAGCTTTCCTTTCGTTGTATCCTCCTCGCTGTATCTTTCACCCTTTGTATTTCTCCCTTTAGTTCTCCAAAAAGTGTTTATTCCAAACTTTATTCTTCCTCCTTCTTGAATTTTTGATAATCGAGCTTCTTATCGAGGATTAATTATTCAGGATGGTTTTGGGATTTCCAATGGCTTGTTTTCAAGATAAGGATTGTTTCGCTCAAATTCAGAACTGGTAAAATGCTAGTACATATAAATATGGGTAATACTTACTGCCGCAAGGATGGCCTCGCATCACTTAGTTGTATCACCTAGGATTTCACTTGATCAATAATCTAACAAGTTCTAGAATTTGCTTTGATTAACTCGTGGATTGTCCAAGGAAGTCCTCGACTCACTTCACTAGATGAGGAGTTACATGATCTAAGGTCTAAATTGTGTTCTTCGCTTACCTGCTATACTAAACTCAAAAATATACTGCTCCTTTCCAATTGTGTTAAATTTTCCTTTATCTTGACTCACGCCTAAATTCGTTAATTGGTGCAATTTGTGTTTCAATTCAATTATATGTCATTCGCCTTTATTCCCGCAATTATTCAGGTTTCAATTCTCTGCATTCTAATCAAACTACTTCAACTAGCTCAGATTATGATATGTCAGCATTTTCATTCCTGAGCTAAATCCTACTGTTATTCTTCTAACAATTAAAGCAAAAAGTAATAACACAATCTAAATTCAAACAACTTCAAACAAATTTTCTTATTTTATTCATGAGATTTTCTCAGTAAAAGTTTCGAGAATAACAGCCGAAGTGAGGAAGCAGAGATGGACAAATCAATGGAATATCTATTTTTTCTTTTTGAGGGAGGAAGCAAAGATGCTGGGAGAGTGATCCAGATCGAGGTAGCCAAATTCAGGGTTGAATTTGGGAACCCCATTTCGCCTCTCTTCTTCGTCATTCTCCCTCTCTATCTGCTCTTCAAGGATCAATTCATTGGTGGTGATCAACCTTGCTCATCATCTTGTCTTTTCCCCAATGTGTTCATTGTGTTCTCCATTTCAGTCATGACTTTTAAAATTTAAAAGATTATTGTTGATCAAATCCAAATTCTTTCAAGCCAGACTTTCTTCTCTCAAGGCATCTTTTGTCATCCAGCTCTCGATCTCTTTCCTTCATCCTTTTCTAAGTCCTTGAACATTGACATGTATAGGAATTTGAATCCCTTGATCTGCTCCTTAGTTTTGGCTTCCTCGATCCGGGAAGGTCCCTTTTCCCTTTATGAGTGTTAGAGTCGAGAATCAACATCATACTCGATTGTTGTAAATGACTCCATGGCTCACCTTCAACTTCTTTAGTAGATCGTGATCTCTTCCTCCATTTCTTTCTGAATTTTTCCTCTTGATGCTCCAGATCTCCTTCATCTCAAGCCTTTCCCTTCTCGTTTCATTTCTTTTCCCATTGCTGATCTCTTTCTTTTCACTCTAATTCATACACTTCCTCTCCGAATTCCTTTGTTGATGTTCCATTCCCTTTCTTCTTCCATTCTTCCGCGCATGGAATCGAAAGCATCTCCATTATTTGATTATCTCTCCAGCTCCAGCAGCTTCACCAGGCTCAAATCTCTCTGCTCTCGATAGGGAGAGCCGGGCGAAAGCAAGGCTGAGAGAAATTTATAGGCTTCTATCATCTTCTGCTCTCTCGGGTCCTCCGCAAACATAAAGGTGTTCCCTCTGATGTGCCCCGGGTCTTCTTCTTCTTTATCCGTGTAAACTGTAAGGGTGTCCCTTCTCGTCTCGATGTTCTCATTTTCTTTAAACTCACTCTTCTATTATAACCCCTCTTTTTCTTTTGATTTAGGCCTCTTGCTTACCCCCGGGCCGTGGTTAGTGGTGAAACCTTAGGCACTCTTTCTTCTTCTTCCCAAGTTCCTCTTCACACCACTCCTCAAACATGCTTCAGGGATAGGCTTATCGGGGTGAGGGATCAAACCCCTTTATTCCTCATGGTATCTCATTATTGAGTTTTCAATGATCGCTCCAAAGATTAAGCTTGTACTCCCTTCAAGATGGTTAGAGAAATGATCGCTTTCTCGTCTCCCGCATCGCGCATGTCGTCTAACCATGAACAGAGTCAAAATAAAACCATACCTTTCGCCTTCTCGTCAAATCTCCCCGCTTTACGGTCTTTGCTCTCCCCTTCCTTAACCCCATTTCACTTCTACCGTCTCACAACTTTCTTCAATCTTCCTGGGCGGTTAGGCTGTCTACTATCTTCAGAGCTAGATCCATGCTTCGCCTCCATTCCGTACATTTACTGATGCGGTTTCCGATCCATATGGCACCCAAACTCCTCTGATGACATAAATGTAGCTATACTTTCTCCCCACCGTGTTGGAATAGAATTCTCAAACTACCGCCGCATCCGTACTTTTGATGCTTGCGTGCTTTCTCCAACCTCTCGTTTCCCATTAGTTCCTAAAGGGATATGGGCTCATGAAACCTCTTCTCCAACAAACCCCTTACCAAAGATAGTACTTCTTCCGCATGGAGAAAGCTTTTCCTCGATACGACCATCTTCCTCTCCTTCAGCCGCTTGTCTTTCCCCTCTCTCCGTTGCTTCAAGAAACCCGGTCTGAACTCCGGCTGGTTCGACTACAGTGCCCTCCTCGTTGGTTCCCGACGAACTCCTTCTAAGGCCGAGTATACTCTCTTCCATGATTTTTGGCTTCTGATTTGGGACTAGGGTTGAAGGTTCGCCATTTGAGAAATCGGCTTTTGTTTTTAGGAAGAATTTTGATCTAGGGTTTGCAAGAATTGAAACCAGAGAGTAAAGAAGATGAAGAGTCAGGATTGGCCTGCCAAGGAGATGGTGGCGGGAGGGAATTTCAACTTTGCTATTCAATCATTATTGTGGGCTCTTTATTACTTCATTTAATTGCAGCTGTCGGAACTTAAACGTGCTGTAATTGTGTGTCACATTAAATTTAGGCAAAATTTAAAAGTCGCCCAGCCGGGCACACTTTTCTCTTATGTTTACTTAATGTTGTTTGTCGCGCATATATGCAAGTTCAGGGGACAATTTATCAATGCCAAGTACATCTAGCTTCTTCTACCCCCTTTGGTCAACAGCACTTGAAGTGACATAATTATTGTCGCGACCTCACTCTCGTCAGATATAACTGGGTCGCGATCTTCAATTTCACTTCACACATATAACTTTGGTCACAATTCGTGCCCTTGTTCTTCCTAGTACTTCATTTCAAGTTGTGACTTTGACTTCAGAATGACATAAAATCGGGCTCACCTTAGTGCACTCTTGCCCTAAATTTGATGATCGCACAACTTTTCACTCCTTATTAATTTGCACATTCTTAGTAATCCACAAATCATTCCACGCAGCAATTCAAACATGTATTCTATTCAATTTTCATGCACTTATGTAGGGAGAAGAGTACTCTCTTTTCAAGTCGCCTTTCCCGTGAAGGTCGACACCCCGGAGCTTCTGTTCTTCACCCGAGCCATTCGATTCTTCATCGGCATACTGTAACAATTTCAAAAAGGATTAAATTGATCAAATACTAACCGGAAAATCTTAACAAATCATGACTAGAACTAAAAAATTTCAAAACGAGTAATTAAAAATTTCAAAGCTCCATAAAAAGAAGGTAACTTATACGGGTCGCCTCCCACTTAGCTGCTCTGCTTGGAGTCCTTAGCTGATCTTAGCTGTTTTAAGCATCTCTGTTCCCAATTCACTAGCCGGAGTTCTTCCTTTTCTTTCTCCCCGCGAGATAGTGCTTCGCCTTTGACCATTAACCTTGAATTCTTCCCCAACATCAGTCCTCAGTGTTACTGCTCCAAAAGTAGTACTTGACACCACTGTATATGGTCCACTCCATTTTGATTTCAACTTCCCTGGAAATAATCTTAACCTGGAGTTAAATAGCGTAACTCGATCCCCGCTCCTAACTCTTTCCTCGTAATCCTCATCATGCCATATTTCTTTTGTCTTTGTCCTTTGTATATTCTAGCATTATCCTAGGCTTCTCGCTCTCAATTTCAGTTCATTCAATCGAGCAATCTCTCTTCCTTTCGCAGAATTTTAAATCAAGTTCAAATTCTTCTCACGCTCCACATGGCTTTCAGATTCATCATGAGGAAAGTATTAAGGCTCTGCCAAAGACCATCAGATGGGACATCCCTAATGGAGTTTTGAATGTCGCCCTGTAGCTTCCAAAAGTGTATCATCAAGCTTGAAGAGACTAATCTTTCTCGGGCCAATTTACAGTTTTTCAGATCTTTTAAATTCCTCATGGGAAATCTCTATGCTTGGCCCATTAGTCTAGTAAGTGATGGGCTAGCTCATTATATAAGTTCGATCCCATACTCGCCATGAGCTCGCAAATATTTTGTTTGCAAAGTGGTTTCACACTATGAGTTAGTCTTAGTGTTCCGACCGTCAAAATGCCTTTGTAAAAGAAACCTCCTACAATGTGTTACCACTATTCCTCAGACAAGCTTACTGCTTCCATCCATTCGAAACATAACCATCGGGCTAGCGTATATATGTTTCCAAATGATGGTGGAAGGGGTCCCATAAAATCTATCCCCTATACATCAAAATTTGCACTACCAATATGCTCCTCAGAGGGACATTTCCATTTCTCCCGCCGATATTTCCAATCTGGGCATCTATCACATACTCACCTATTCTAGCATCGCCTCTCAAGATAGTGGGCCAATAAAATCCCGATTGGAGTATCTTCGTGAGCTGCTCTTCTCCGGAAAATGTCCTCTTATATGGTGATGCATGACATTCATTCACAATCTTGCATTGTTCACTCTTCCGCACACATCTTCTTATAATCATGTCAAGACCTCTTAAATAGTAAAATGGTCATCCCGCATGTAGCACCCGTCGTCTGGCCCCGAGCTTTCTTTCTCACTGGTAGCTGAATTCGAGAATTGATTCACAAGCTGGCAATTCACTATATCGCATACCATGAGCTGGGAACACAATTGTCAGCTTGCTCATCCGGGAAGCCCTCTGCTAGTCCCGCCTCCTCATCTTCTCGCTTGCTTCTTTCACTCCGGGACAAGGATCAGCTATCACATTGCTCACAACCTCTTCTTTATCTTTAATTACGTATCAAATCCTGTAAGAATAACAATTCACCTTATCGCCTTGGTTTTCTTTCCTTTTTCGACATCGATATTTGATTGCCGATGGTCGTGTGAATGATACATGATCCCAAAATGTAATGGCTCGAATTTTCAGCTACAAAACTGCTGTGGCTAGCATCTCCTTTTCGCAAGAGTTGAATAGTTTTCGGTTTACTGAAGGTTCTCGCTAGCATAGTATATGGTCTAATATCTTTTCTTTTCTTTGCCCCAATACAACTCCCATTGCGAAATCACTAGCATCACACATTATTTTCGAATCCCCCGATCCCATTCTAAAGGCAAACATGATCGCAAGCCAACTAATCTGATCTTGACTCTTCAAGGCTGCCTCATAGGAGTCATCAAAAAAAAAAAAAAAAAAAACTAAACTTATGCCCTTTCAAATAACTATTAAATGGTTCCGCTATTTTTGAGAAGTTTTTGATGAATCTCCCTAGAGAACCCAAAGATGCCCCAAGAAACTCCTTTTTATCGTCAGGTGGTGCAAGAGTCTTTGATAATCTAAACCTTTGATCGTCCACTTCTAGTCCCGTAGCGCAAATTTTATGACCAAGAACAATACTCTCATTACTAAGGAAATGTCACTTTTCCCTACCTTAGCGCTAGTTTGCTTGTCCTGCATCTTGTACATTGTTTCGTGCCGTTTTAGATAATGCTCAAAATCAATCCAAGATATCGTGAAGTCATCTTTATAAAAATTTCATGACCTCTCAACCAACCGGTGAAACATGGACATCACTGACCTCCAGTAGCAGGCATTGTGACAACCCAAATGGCATCCCTTTCCTGGAAGCAAGGTGCCACAAGGGCATGTGAATGCTGAAGCCGGGTCCTCGCGCGTAATAAAGATAAATCTTCATTATAAATTTAATACCCATCCGGTGAAACAAAATGAGGGTGTCCCGCTAACCTCGTCCAACATTTGATCAATGAAAGGCACAAATGATCTTTCCCGTCGGGCAGGTTCAAACTTCCCAGAATTCATACATACCATCCTATCATCGTCTTGTTGAATTAAACTCATTTTTTCTATTTCTGACACAAATAACCTAATTTTCGGGAACCGTATGGATCACAACCTCAAGGACCGTCTGAGATTGCATATATAAAACCAAGATTCAAATATTTGATACTTCCTTTCTCGACTACTTTTTTCAATACCGGGTTCAGCCTCTTTCGATGTTCAACATATGGCTCTCAGATTTTCCTCCACAGATTTGTGCATGCATAATACCTGACCGACACCCTTTTAATTCATATCTATAATTAAGCAATCACCCTAATAATTCTTCGTGTAATTTTCGCCAGCTGCTCTTCAAAGACGAAGTTTAGCAGAGATAATCATCGCTTACTAGAAGCTCCAAGTAAGCATACTCGGGATGATCTGGCAACTCTTTAAACTAACCTTCGCACCGTCTCTAATGGTAAATTCCTTCTCTTCATTTTTATCTCCATTGTCAATGCCAAGTGGAGCAAGACTCAACACTTTTTCTAGAGCAGTAAACCGATGTGCGTAAAATCAGAATTAACACTTCAAGATACTGAAATTCATCTCATTTTCTACTGGATATGGTTTGAGTATTGCACTCATAATAACAATCAGAGTCGGCTGAGATGTGACATCAATTCAATAACTTGTAATCTTCCCTATCCTGTGTCTAAATTCTTCAAACTTTATTTTGATTGAAAGTTTCACCGCTTTCCCTCTAACCCCGAGTGACAACTCCCTTTCCGCATATCTATTGCTGTAAAGATCCACATAGAATGGCCTTCCTGAGCGTACAGAGGGACTTTAATCTTCTTCAATGTCCGTGGATGATAAAGTCGAGCAAAACAAATTTCCCCACCTTACCAAGCAATATCTTCACTATCCTTCAAAGTCACTATCCCATCTCGCATTTGAGGAGTAACAAAGAAGGAGGCCCTCAAACTTAATTCCTCGCAATGCATAGCCGCGCTGTAAGTTTACACGTGGCACCTCATTCACAAAAGAAAGCCTTGAATTTCAAATCCTCCCTAATGGTGCAAGGAATTGTGAAATTCCTCGGGTCTCTTCTTTCTTTCCTTTCTCAAATCCTTTCTCGTAGATTCTTCTTTATCACCGCACCGCAAGTGGTCGATCACTACTCTTCCTTTTTGCAAATTCTCTTCTGCCTTAAAATTTCCTTCAGAACTTGGCAGCAAAGTGGCACTTGGAAGTTACCACTCTCGTGAATGGCATGCTTTATTCCAACTTCTGAAAGTTTTAAAATCCCGCGAATCAAGCCTCCTTCTATCTCGACTTTGCGCCTCTCATGGAATCAGACCGTGCATAGAGTTCGGCGCTTTCTGCTTCTTTCTTCTTCTCTTTGCTGTCGCCCTTCTTCCTTTCTTTCCTGATCAAAGATTTCGTAGCTCTCTCTCCCTTGCGCTTCATCTTCTCCCCACTTTTTCCTTCTTCACCTCTTTCCCCACTTCTGTTCGCACCGCCAGCGCTTCTTTTCGATTTTTCTTCGTGTCACCTGAAAACATCTTTAATTTGATTCTCGCAGTATCAGTGGCCATTGTCTATTTCAGGTTTCCTGTTCTTGGTAGTATCGTGGTCGCCCTAAAATTTCGAGAATTGGCATTGAGGGCTTCCACTCCTTGAGAAACTTTTGTTCACAGTTCTCAATGTTTTCTATTTTCCTCTTATGAATCAAAGATCTCGCCTCAAAGGTCTCAGCCCCTTTTGGACTCGATATTCATTATTTCTCGCCTCTCCCCCTGCCAGCCGCTGCCGAACCTTGGTGGAGCATACCCCGCTTGAAAATTCGCCATGTCTCGGGAGCAAAGTACGCTCTCCACCATAAGAGAAATTCTCACGGTTCCCAATGCCGCATATCGGGTCATGTCAAGTTAGGCTCTGAAATGATATGCCTCCGCTCGCTCAACTAGTTATCCTCCCTCCACCGCATAGAAACCCTTCAGCACGCCCCTCAAGATATTTACTCTTCTCCTTCTCTTTCCATCGCTTCATTCATTTTGCAGAGGTATTCTTGATTAGTGCCCAAAAAGTGCTATTTGAACCTAATATTATAGGTTTTGAGTGCTTTTTGTGTACTAATCATTCTAATTAACCCAATTTACACATTTAAGGTCCCTATGATTCTAACGACGCATTTTGGTGGCAAATTTTGCGCTGTGATGCGACAGCTCGAAATGTTAGTCGATCCAAGCACGAAGAATCTGAGTCAAACCCAAAGATTACAAACATCGAAATCTCAGAAGGAAGAGAAGAAAATACAAGGAAATTAGAACAAATTACAAATCAGTTTCCCATACACTCATTTACCATCCTCGCACCGCTTAATGCCTCGCGATTTTAATTTCTCACGCCTGCTAAGTTTCCTTTTTTGTTCTCTTTTTTATTTTCTTCCAAATTTATTCCCTTGTATTAGCTTTTAGCTTTGGTTTTTTTTTGTAATTTTTGAAAAGGTTTAGCTTTAAGGCCCTCTAAGACAAGCACTATCAAGGGAACTTAACCACAAAAATTCCTTAGGGCAAAAGCCTTCAGCCTGCTTTTTTCCAATTTTCCGTCTTCCTCTTTCTCCCATTTTCTTCCTTTTCTCACTTTCTAAGGTTATTAAACATCCTCCGAGGATGACAACTCTGAGTGACGAGCGGTTGTGCCATTTTTCCGGAGTGGACGCCACCGACAGGAATCGAAGCGCAACTGAGGGTTTTTTTTCCATGTTTCAATGCAGGTATTTCTTACCATTTTTAGTGTTTCAAATAACGTAAGTTTCAATCCTTCCGCCGCTTTGAATGATCAATATTTATAAGCTTTCGGGGTTCCTCGGATGCTTAATGCTAGATCCATGGACACCATAGTTATCATCTATGGATTATTGAAAGGCGATTCAAGGATATTTTTATTTCCCTCAAAATTTAGGTTTGAACCCTTTTGGTTCATCAGAACGGTCGCATTTCTGGTGTTTTTGTTCATTGTATACTTATCATAGATACAAAGACATTCATTAGTTATCATTTTATTAGTCAGCTGAAAGTGAATCAAGGTGATGTTATTCACTGGGTCCGAGACTATCAACAGGAGGAAAATAATTTTCAAAGATAGTTATTTAGGTCAGTTTACAAGAATGAAGAACCTGGCTTGGGAGAGATGATTACATGTCATCCTCCCCAACGCTAGGAAAAGACTGAGAATCCTAATGTTAACCCCCGCTTCAATGACCAACACTCCGCAAGGAATTCTATTTTTATAATTTTTCTTTACTTATTTTATTTTTAATCTACAAATCACCAACTCCCCCGTTTTACTAAAAAAAACCCAAACCAAACAAAATTCACCATTTTGACTCACTTAAATCATTCAGAGAAGAAAACCCATCCCCTCAGAGCCGAATTTAGACTAATTATATCAAGTAGTCAATAACAAAGAAGATAACAGATAAAATTTTTGTTGATTCCCGGACACCCCATCAGGGTAATTTAATCACAAATGGCACCGCTGCCGAGTGGATGCAGCCCTAGTCCAAGTGAGAAGTCGTGGAACACTTGTGATCCATCACAAAGTTCTAAAGTGAATTTTCAGATAGATATCTTTTTAGTGTTTTCAGTGTGTTTAATTTTCTTTTTAGCTAACTTTACCCCTTTTTGGTAGAGTTGTTTTTTTTCCTTTGTTTGGTGTTTGCCCTGTTTGCTGCAGGAATCCATTTTCTGTGGATTAAAAATTCTGAAGGCAAGCAATTCAATACAGGTTAAGTGGAAAAATTGACTGTGATCAAATGGAAGAGGGAGAACAATATAGTGAATATTTAGTGTGGTGCAAAGTCCTAGATCATACATGCTTCACCGAGGGGATTACAGAACCTTCCATGGCAAAGTGGGCAACAACCCTGAGAGAGAAATCCAACCCACCAGATCCACATGTGGGATTATAGACTAATGATGAGCGCAACCTCCTACATGGTGCCTCCACAAGATACTCATCCTCAAATTCACCACAACCACCACAATTAATTTCTCCAATGAAAGCAGCTGGCCTGACCTTACTAAACTAAATGTGGTGATGCCGTAGAACAAAGAAATTTTAATGCCCACCGAGCCAAAAATCCATGCCGTGGAGAACCCCCTCGAACAAAAAATTAGATGGGCTCTCCCAGCGAAATGGGTCAGCAATTTGACAGCCTCAATGCCTCACCTCAAAGCCACAAAGAGCTCGATCAAAAAGTGGGAAGAAAGTCAAGGCGAAGGAGGTCATGGCACCATGCGAGGAGTCGTGTCTACAAGAGCCACAAGAAGGCCCGGTAGAAAATTTCAACTCGGGCCAGGCCATTGCCGCCTGTGGGAGAAGAAGGAAGCAATTCTCCCCATTGTTGGATCGAAGAGGATAGCAAAGGACAGAAATGTTGGAAAGGAACCCAAGAGCCTTCATTCAATCTTCAATTCCTCCTGAAATCAACTAAGTGCCACGCTCAAGCCACCAGAAATGCCCACGCCGCAGCCTCTCCACCGACCAAGTTTATATTCTCGCCTACACTCCGCACCACACCCGCTCCCCAAAGCTAAGTCCAACCCATCACCGCCCTCTGGCCATGCAAAACTTCAATAAAGATTAGCCTATGTACGCACTTCCTACTACTATATCAAAAGACACAGGCACTACTTACATTGCATGGCACAAACAGTTGGTCTTGGTATCAATCTTACTGGAGCACCGAACCCCGACATTTCCTCGAGTTCATTATTCTGTGGGGAGCACAAATTCCTCCCCACTTTCTTTTTGTTTTAATTTTCTTGCTTTATTTTATTTATCGTATTTTTATTTGATTTCTTTAATTTTTCTCTTTACATGAGATTTTCTAATTTTTAAGCTAATTTTATGTTTTTAAATTAATTTTTACTTTTCTACAATTTTTCTTTAATTTTTCTTGCACTACTTTTGAAAACAGTAAATTTCAAGCCCTGATTGAAGAATGTGAGCAAAGAAGAAAGAGCAAAGAGTTAGAAGAAAAAGTACTTTCAATGAGCCAACCCTTTCGCAATGATGGGCGAATTTTCGCAACCATTATGTAATTTCAAAGGATAGCGAAAAATGGATTTTTGCTATTTATAGCAATTTCAGCTATGATAGCTAAAATGCATGGTTCCCAACAACAAAGAACGAGGTAGGTAGAAAAAAACATTTGTTTTTTTATGTTATTTTTATTTTTATTAAAAACGCTTGTGGCTTCTTTTTTATATATACATTATTTATTTCTTAAAAAAAAATTGAAAAAAAAATTTAAAAATTATTTATTTCTTTTTTATTCTTTACTTTTATATATATGCTATATATATGATATATATATATATATATATATATATATATACTAAGTCCTCCTCTAAAAATCTCTAAAAAAAGTTTTTGTTTTTATTTTTTATTATTTTTATTTTTATTTAATAATTATTTTATTTTATTTTTCTAAAAATTACAAATATTTAAGTAATTTTAGCTTAGCTAAAATTTTCTCGCATGGGCCCCACTTTTGACTTCCTCACTCTGTTTCTCTCACAACTTTTTTCTTATCCCGAACCCGTTTAGACGCTTGGTATCATGGAAAGCTTAGAGAGTGTAGAACCAAATATGGCCAGAAAGAACATTTTGAGATTATTATGAAGGTAATTTTAAAATGCCTTAACCTGGTCACTTTTTTTCCTCTCCTTTCTTTCTCCCAACTTGTTTGTCAAGCCCAAACGGAGTGAATAAGGTGTCGATGAGCTTAAAAGTCTCCTATCCAGAAATGATCACATCTCATCAGTAACACTTCCTTCCCCTCTAATTTCAATCCGAGCCCCATTTCTTCGACACCTAGATGTTTCGGCCGTGCAGTTAGCGGCTGCTGCTTTTGTATTTATGTTTTGTTATTATTTTGAGCAAGCACAATTTGTGATATTCAGTGGCTCTGTTAAGTTCCTCTTTTCTATAAAGTCATGTTATATTTAAACAGCCTACTTTTTCAAAATTTGGACCCATTTTAAAACTTGTAAAATTTTTGTGTGTTGTGCCTAGCCTATAGTTTGAAAATTGAAACTTTGTCCAATTTTATTGATGTTAGATTGGTTCCATGCCTCAATTGAGTGACAATTAGTTGAACTCTTGTTGGGATTTCGACCTTTTCTTCCACATTTAGCTAACCACAATTTGTTAAGCCATTAGGGTTCTCAAATTTTGATAGGCCGAAAAATGCTAAACCCCCTCCTCTTTACTCAGATAACCCACCCTAGTTTCATATCGACCGCTTTTAATATCAAGGACCGTGAAAGAAGGCCAATGCTGCCTCAGGAAAAAAAAAGAACAGGAAAAGAAAAGAAAGGGAAAGAAAAAGAATAAAATTAAAACGCTTGCCTGAAACCCGAAAGCACGGCCCGAGGGGTATAAGTATGAAGTTTTAAAATTTCTGCAGTGTTTAAACCTCACCGGTCGGAGTCACCGACTTAGTGTCTGCTAGGCATGGGTGGATGGGTGGAGTTTAGCAAGTCGTAGCTTCTGAGTCTCGAAATCATTCAAATCCAAGAACCCTAAGAGTTGGTCGAAAAGATCCTCATGACTCGCGCCCCAATCACATTTATTGAATCGCAGGTGGATCCCATATATGGACTTGGTGAAATTATCACGCACTTATCAACAAAGAGTTTGTGGAGCAACCTTAGTAAACTCCAGAATGGACTAGTTGGCATGAAATGCCATAACTTTATCTGATTTATCCGACATTCGATCAATTCCACCCCCAGCAAAGTAGATTCACAGGTTAACAAGAATACATGAATAAGGTGTGATTATACACGTATCTTACTTTACTAGTATATGAAATACGATTCAATAAGAACACATAATATGGCTAAGAATGCCCATTATAAAATAGTAAGTTACTTTTAATTCATATAATTATAAAAATTAAGACCGCTTATTAAATGACACAAAGATTCTTTTCTCATCGTGCTTCGCACATTAGTACTTCGTGATTTCCTCTCGACTAAGGCGACGGCACTCTCTCACCTGTGTTTCTCAAGACATTTTGCATTTCCGACTAGTGCGACAAGATTCCCGACCGCGCTTCCTGCATTGCACTTCGCATTTCTCCGATTAGTGCTGACGACTCTCTGATCGTGTTTCGCAACATTAGTACCGGGTACTCGACTAGTGACTACACCCTTTGATCGTGCTTCGCACATTAGTACTCGGCACTCTCCTCGACTAGTGCGACGACACTCCGATCCGTATCGCACTTCGTACTTATTGCGCCGCGGTCCCACTCATTCCGCAGACATCGGTTCAGCAATCTAACAATTATATGATAAGACTCTTGGGAATAATGAACAAGAAATGAATATAAAAGTCTCCGTGGTACCTCACGTACTCGTATTCGACATTAAGTTCCCTGGTGGTACCTACCGTACCCTCAGATTCGCTTAAGTTCATGTTCCTAAATTTCTTTCTTGATTAAGTCCAGTATCTAAAATGGTACCCAAGATCTAAGAAACAAGCATAAGTCCAATAGTACCTAAAGGTACCCTTATCCGTAAGATAAGTATAAGTCCTGGGTAGGCACCACGTACCTTGTATCTAAAATAAGCATGGATCTCCGTAAAATAAATATAAGTCCAAATTGCACTCCACTGCATTTCCGTGATAAATCGAATCGTAACTGTACCTACGAAAGACTAATGTCCGTATCTGTATAAGTCTGATCCGACCTGGTATGTGCTATGATCTTGATCTGTTCCGACTTATCGTACCTACGGGTACCTTCGCAAAAGAATAAGATCCGAAATACAAGAATCGGGCTCAGAACACAAGTATGTAAGATTTTGTAAGACAAGAATAAGTCCTGCATACAAATATAGCTCCGAAGACAAGAGAAAGTTCCGTATTACATGTGTAAGATCCAAATACATGTATAAGTTCTCAGAATACATGTATAAATCCGAAATACATGTATATGTCTGAACACAAGATAGTTCCGTAAGATCCAGATAAGTTCCAGAAGACAAGTATATATTCGTAAGATATGTATAAGATCTCAAATACATGTATAAGATCCGAATACATGAGGGAAGCTCTCAGAATACATGTATACAATCCGAAATACATGTATATGCTCCGTAATACCAGGATAAGATCCGAAATACTAGTATAAGTTCCGTAAGACCCGTATAAGTTCTGTAAGACAAGTATAAGTTCCGTAAGACAAGTATAAGTTCCGTAATACACGGGAGTAAGATCCGAAAGTACAAGGATTCAAATACAAGAATAAGTTATAAATACTAGTATACGTTCGCACTTCTCCGTGATACCCACCGTACCTCCCAACGGCAAACCCGTGGTATACATAAGTCTCTGAACTCCACGTGAGATCCACCACATACACGTCCGTTATAAGTATAAGTTCCGATATATATGTCATTGTGAGACCTAAATAAGCATACGCATACGTATAAGCTCGCACAAGATACCAGAAACTGGAATAAAGAACAAGATCCGACCGTTATGGGCAGAAGACCCCGATAAGAAATAAGTTTGTCATGAGTATAAGATCCAAATAAGTGATAAGTCTGCCATAAGTGTAATTCCTGAGTAAGTATAAGATCGTAATGTGATAAGTATAAGTCTAAATGCTACAAGTCCGTATAAGTCATAATTGTATAAGTTCACATGAATGCCCGAATATTTTGATACCTGTCATCAAGTATCTCGTATTTATAAAAAGCTTCAGATAAGAATCGCTTTCCACTAAGCGTGAAAAGTTGCCACGCAACTGCGGTGAGTACGCAGAGAAGATGATCAAGAAACATCCCAGACACAAATTTCGCCAACACATCAAGGGTTCACTACATGAAGTTCAGGCTCCATTTGTGACTGTAAAAGACACTGTATTTGGTAAACAATCAAGAAATGGGTAGATTTTACGGACACCACCCCAAGTGTTGGGTTCTTGTTTATGTATATGAGATTTGATTTATGTTAAGATGGCCATACCCGTGTATATGTTTGGTTTTGAAAAATTTAGGGTCAAGAGTCTTCGCCTGAATTTCGCACCCTGAACACCCTGGTTTCATCCAATCGGGCCTGATCGGATTCTGTATGACAAGCAATGTGTAGTCAGTGTGATTAGTGCCCGAAAAGTGCTATTTTGAACCCTATTTATTATAGGTTTTGAGTGCTTTTTATGTACTTAATTCATATTCTAATTAACCACTTACACATTAAGGTCCCTATGATTCATCGATCTATTTTGTATAAATTTTGCAATGACATTTATGCCGAAATTGTCGAGTCGATCCAAGCACGAAGAATTCGAGTCAAACTCAAAGATTACAAGACGAGACTAGAAGGAAAAGTAAGAGAAGAAAATACAAGGAAATTAGGAATGCCTACAAATTGGCTTCTCTGTGGGAACTATTTACCATCCCGCTAACGCTTTATTGTTCAGAGATTTGACTTCCCACGCCTCGCTTTTGCCTGCTCCCTTTTTGCTTTCTTTCCAAATTTTAGTTCCCTTCATTAGCTTTGGCTTGGTTTTTTTGTAATTTGTAAAGGGGTTTGGCTATAAGGCCCCAAGACAAGCACTGTTGAAGGAACTTAACCAATAAAATTCTTAGGCAAAGTTATACTGCTTTTTTCTCTCCAATTTTTCCCCGCTTTCCTTTCTCCTCCCATTCTCTTTCCCTTTTCTCACTTTCTAAGCCGGCAAAACATCCTCCCGAGGATGACAACTGGAGGGATGATTACAAAGCTATTTTTCCTTGGAGTGGACTCGCCACCGGACAAATCGAAGGCACTCAGTTTTTTCCATGTTTTAATCTGAAGGTGGTTTTCTACCATTTATGGTTTCAAATGAACGTGAGTTTCTTTAATCCTTCCGCTGTTTGAATGATCAATATTTGATAAGCTGCCCTTGATGCTACCGGCAGATCCATGGACACCGCGTTGGTCACCATGGTTAGCCTGCATGCATTCAAGGATATTTTATTTTCCCCAAATTTTAGGTTTGATCCCTGCTCACCGTAAACGGCAAGCAAGACTTGGTAAGCTTTAGGTTCATTTGTGCATTTATTAATATGATACAAAGGACATTCATTAGTTATCATTTATTAGCTGTTGGTATGAATCATGCATGTTATTCCACTCATTCCAGATCATCAATGGAGTGGAAAACACTAATTTTTCTAAAGATAGTTATTTAGGTCACTATTAGCTAATGAAGAACCCATTGGGAGAGATTTATGGCTAAGTCATCCTCCCCAATTCCAGAAAAGACCCTTGAGTAACTTCACGCCTTCCTAACCCCCGTCAACACTCCAAATACCACACCAAGAAGTGAATTCTATTTTACAATTTTCTTTACTTATTTTATTTTAATCAAATCACCAACTCCCGTTTTCGTCAAAAAAAAAACCTTAAAATCAAAACAAAAATTCAGCATTTTTGATCACCCCCTCACTTTTAAATCATTTCCAGTACGAAGAAAACCCATCCCCTGTTCGACCCTAGACCACTGGCATCGCAGTTAGCGCCTGACATTTTAGAGGAATGTGATACAAATTTTGTGATCTCTATCACCTTAACAAGTACGAATCGAATTCTTTTATCCAACCGATGCATCAATGCATCCAGCTTGGCCTCCATGGCGTATATTCCTCTTGTTCAAATTTCAATCATTCGATTTCCTTACCCATGCCGCCTCCCTCGAGATTCCCGTAAGGAGGTCCCATGTTGAATCAGTGATCCCCTGAATAAATGCTTTCCTCGCCCGCCTTTTCTTCCTCGAATGCCCGCCAGAGCCGCCATTCATAATAATCTTGAGGTATAATTCATGAGTGGTAGAAGTATTTCAACCATTTGTGTTTCAGTCTTTATCCCTATTAGATTATCTTCTTCTCAGCAGCCTCGTATCTCTCCCAAGCAAAGGTACGACTCATTTTCCTATTTGAGCAGTAATTTCCTTAGTTCAAGGGAGAATTATGTTAATCGCGTCAAGTAAGCTTCCACGCCTTCTTCCCATGTATTAATGATCCCGCACGGTAGTGAAAGTCAAACCATGATGCAAATGGTATTCTTAAAGCTTTGAGAATGGAAACAACCGCAGCCTTAATAACCTCCGGTCTCACACCATTCAATGACCACAGACGCCATTTCGAAACCGTCCCAAGTGTCTCTGCTTGGGATCCCTCCGAGGGACCTGCGGAATCGGCTTCTTAACAACCATGCAGATCGGGCAACAAGCCGAGCCTCAAATTAGCAGCATCTTGGTCACGTCGCCTTACCATGAGTATTCATCTGATAACCCGGGTCTCTAGAAGTCCTCCATCTCGCTGAGGTCACGCGAATTCCTGCTGACGCCCCCGTCAATCTTTCGTCTGCCATCTCCTCGCTATTTCCTACACTCTTAACCTTTCTAATTTCAAGTGTTCTTTCTGACCTGCTGTCTTAGTGTGGCAATAATTCAGCTCTCGCTTCCCGTGCAGCATGAATTAAATTCCTGAAATTATAATACATCAGATCAGCCGGAGTCATAGACATCTAAATTAGGCTTAACATGAAAGCTCACAAAATTTCAAGAGTTTATGTTAAAACTTACTGTTTGCTGAATTATATTTTGGGCAATTTTCATTTTCTTTATGAAAATGAAACCAATCTCATATTTTTTTGGTCCTAATATTATTCTAAATTTTGACTGCTAATGGCACAAAAAACTCAAACAATTCCTTTCTGCGGATGATGACACTTATCAAAACACCTATACAATTCAGGTGTGGACGTTATAACTAAAGCATCATTATCTAACTTTAATAATGTCATGAAACTTGTTTGTTGTGTTCCTATCTATTATACCGACAAAATGGTTTTCAAGAGCAAATCATTTTCTTTGCTGATCCAAGATGCCGTAAAGTGCAATGTGTCGAACAAGAAAATCGGATTTAAGTCCAGATGATCATCCCAATGAGATCTCACAAATTCTTCTTGAACTCAATCCACCTTGACTACTCAAACTCTATACTATTTGGACTCGATAGGCAATTGAATCAACAGAAACTTGAAATGTAAAGCATAAGGATATAAAATAATAAAAAATTAATTAAACCAAAATTCTAAAAAAATACACAAATCTGGGGATCAGTCACTATCTTTAAAGGGAGCATTGAAAACACGCTGCCATTGAACATCACCCCCGTTGTATTGCACCGAAAAACTTTTTGCTTTCCATGAACCACATGATTTAAACCCGTCCAGCGCAGTCATGATAGTGCGCTGGATCTCCACATAGTGCCACTGCTCATCATTCACCTCCCCGTTCTTTCGAAAAACAAGAGATTATCAGATAACTACTTTAACTGGCCAGTCTCTGTTCCTGCATTTTCTCAATACTTAATACCCATGGGATCTGTAAACTTTAGCCCATACATAGTCACAGCAAGGGCTTGACACTTTATCGTTTCTCTTCCCTCCAAATTTGGAACAAATTTCATCCTTTCCTCGATTTATCTCGCTAACACTGGATTTGAACGCACTGTCAATTCGAGGTGAACTCTCCGCTTGTTTAAACGATGTCATTCAAATTCTATCTTTATTTCATGAGAAGAGGATTTATCGACGAATTCACAGAGTCATTTAGATCATTATCGATTCAAGATACCTTTCGTGAATTGTCTGGTCACTTCCAGATCGCTTCCTCGTCAATTTAGGCCTCCTCGAAATCAGATGTTAATGATATTAATCCCATATGGTATGACGCTACATTGGATCAATTACAGAATACTCAAACCACAGAAGTAGATTTACAAGGTAAACCGATAGTTCACTAACTATATGATAATTGCAAAGAAAGATAATTTCTACAATGAGTATATTCAATGGAAGTCATTTCAAATCACTAGATTACACCCAAGCATGGCTTGTCGATCATGAAACTAATCGTAAATCTAATTCCAAAATTTGTTCAGAATTCGCATAATCCAGTGTAATTTGAAAGAAATAGAATTTCAGATTCGCCATTTTTAACAACTAACGTCCAGATCCAAATTTGAACAAAATAACAAACTAATCTAAAATAAAAAACAAAACAAAGAAAAGAAAATTAAAATACAAGAGCCTTCAGCCTACCCATTCTTTGAGCCGCTAAGAGCCGCTTCTTTCCAGCCAGCAAATTACAGATGAGTAGGGGTTCGTTGGGCCCTAACTTCGGCGCACCTCTTTGTGGATTTCGATTAATCGCCCATTCGTTGCATAATGTCGCGACTCTACTTCTTCGCCGCGACCGCAGTTCCCCAGCCACGTCGGCAGTTTTTATTTGGTCCCACTTGCCTTTAGCATCCCTGGATCTGATGTCATCGCTAAATGATGTCGCGACCTTCTTCTTGTAATCCATGTCGCCACTGCAAACGACGTCGTTAATTTTAATTCCGCAGAAACGATGTCGCTACCATCACCGACGCCGCAATTTAGTTCTTCGGTAGAATCGATGTCGCTAATTAACGAATAATGCCGCGACCTTAGTCCCTTGGATCCGATAAGGCACCGCTTAAATGATGTCAATGACCTTCTTTCCTAGAATCGATGTTCGCAATCGCCAAATGACGCCGCCACCTTAATTCCTGAACTCGATGTCGCGACCACCACGCACGTCGCATTTTAGTTCTTTTAAATTGAACGTCACACCGTAATGACGCACGCTCCAGTTCTCAATCGATGTCACATCGCTAAAATGACGCCGCCACCTTTATCCTTTGATCTCATGTCGCACCACGAATGACGCTATGTAATTCTTAGTCTTTAGAACCTGATGTTCGCACCATCGAACGACGTCGACCTTAATTCCTTTGCAACTTATGTCAGAATCAATGAATGGACGACGCCTTCTCCGGACTAAAGGTTGATGCTTTAATTTTTAGATGTCGCATCACCGTCTCTGGAATCCATGTCGCTGACTTCATCTGGCGGTTACAAACCCGTACTCACTCACGTTTTCACCTCGTCGCGAATCTCGAAATTGTAAGCCGCGACATCACATCTTGTCTTCGTCAGCTCGCTCAGTTGCCCTTATGTCGCGACCTGAGTTTTGTGGTTGTGACCTTGATGATTCTTCATCACCGCGGCGCGCCATACAATGTGTCCTTTCTTCCTTCGCGGCACTTCTCCCGCTGCGAACATCATTCAGCAAATGTCATTCCCGCCAACCGCCGCCTCCATCAGAATATTCCTCTTTCTCTTGAATTTCGCGCATAGCAGCTTTGGTGAGTTAATCAACATTTTCGCATTATTAAATCATTTTTAGATGTAAATCAATCGAAAAATGGCGAAAATGTGGATGACTTTTTAAGCTCATCAACGTGGTTCCGCAAGAAAAGGTGGATTCACCGTGATCATAAATGAAAAGAATGAATTGATTCCTACAAGAACTCGTGACAGATGAGGGTGTGTATTGACTACGTAAAACTGAATACTCGTAAATAAGAAAGGATCATTTTCCTACCTTTCATTGATCAAATGCCGATATATCAAGTGTGACACCCCTCACTTTTGCTTTTCTGATGGATACCTGATATAACCAAATTGCCATCGCACCTCGAGGATCAGAGAAACCACTTTTACATGCCCATTTGGTACTTCTTTTTGCTTTTAGAGAATGCCATTCGTTTGTGTAATGCTCCCGGTACCTTCCAAAGATGGCTGTGATGTCTATATTTCCACGAGCGTATTGAAGCAGAGGATCTTCATGGATGCATTCTTTACGTTGTATGGATCCGGGCCAATAGTGCCTCGTATAACTCGGGGATGTGATTTCAAAGGTGCAAGGACAAGAATCTAGCCTCCTAATCAGAAAAATGCCATTTTATGGTTACGTATGCTGAATTGTCTTGGGCACATGATTTCCACAATAGGCTAGAGGTAGACCACAAGAAAAAGTTTCAAATTATGTTAAGAAATTTAATGCCACCACTACATCATGGAATTAGAAAAAAGCTTCAGACATGCCTAGATTACAGATTTTAACAATAGATTTCAAAAAATTGTTGTACTCAATAGCTTCCCTTTTATCGTCGTGGAAAAGGATACTAAGTTTTTATTATTTGAATCCTACCTAAAGTAATTCTTTGAAGAAATCAAATCCATCAGCTTGAAGCTTCCATCATGGCAAAACCATATCGGAACAGAATTTGAAATCACGTAGGATGCCAAGTGATTTCAGAATGGAGTCGACCGATGTAGAGCTGAAAAGTATTCAAGGCCATATACTATGCCAAAGAAACCTTCAATGAAGCTCAGAAAAATTTCTACTAATGAAAGGAGATGTCGGCTTAGCATTTGCATGTGAAAAATTTAAAGTATACATTCCGGGGTCCCATGTTATACACACCGATCATGCAACAATTAAGTATCTAAGGCAAAGAGCATAACCAAGATCGATCGTGGGTATTGTTATTGTAGGAATTTGATTTAGAAATAAAAGACAAAGAGTGGTGTGACAATGTGATAGCTGATCACTTGTCAAGAGCGGAGAAACTCGTTTTCAGATGCTGGGTTAAGAAAGAGAAATAGCATAATGTTCCGTATGAGCGCTTATTCCAAATGCCACTCCAAACACCTTTATGCTGATATTGTGAACTTCTTAGCTGTGGAATTATGCCACCATAATTCGTATGGCTACTTGTATGACTCAGAATTTGCAAAGGTTTCGTGACTTGACCCTTATTTTTAAATCATGAACATTAAGAAAAGTTATTTTATCAAGAAAATTTATCCAAAGTGAGATGCACATGCAAGTATATGTATGCTCTTGTAACTATGTTAATTTGAGGGGGGTTTTAGTCTATATAGAAAAAGGCAAACAATTGGCGCTTAGAGACTATATCACTGGGGACTTTACTAGTTTTTTTTTTTTTTTTTTTCAAACATTGGTGGGCCCAAGTCTTATAACTGAATCAAAATCTCATATATCCAAAGATACCAAAATAAAACTACCACCGTAATGTTGTTTACAGTGTTATATACATATAGTCCCGAGTCCCATTTACATATACAAAAACTGTACTTTTACATTTATAAATTAGAGCGCGGAACCTACATGTAGTGAACCCCTACTAAGCAGGCCGCCCAAGAAAGATGCGGAAGTTTTCAAACGTCTTTCTCCTCGCATTCCACACTGACAAATATATGCACTGTATCCCGTAATCGAGACCGGCCCCTCGTGGGGGTCCGCACCGTGTCGTGGAGTGAAACGCATCGTATCCGCCTCTCTCTCCTGCCCCGCACCGACCGGACTCGGTGATGTCCCAAAACCCCCGGATCCCTCACTGGGGCAATCCCGCCATGTGTCTCAGTTACCGACAATGGCAACTCATAGCGTCCCGCCTGACCAGAACTCCTTTATATGTCCCCGCCCGACGGCAACCTCATCTCGTCCCTCGCCCGATGGCCGTGACTCGGGACCCTCGTAACCAGAGGCTCTCCGCTCTTCCCCGAACTCGGAAGAAGACTGACCGTCCTTCCTCTACTACTAACACTTGTATCCCGGTGCCCGAAAGCAACCTCTACCTCTCTCTCTACGGTCGTGGCCGCCCCAAACTCATGGAATCTGCCATCCCGTAGCAAGTCCTGTTAACTCGGCCCGAATGGGACAATCTCAACCCATTCTCAATCTCCCAACGTCGCTAAGTGTCTCGTGGCCACGTAATCATCAACAAATCAAAGCGCGATGAACCTGGGTCACATGCATCCATCATAGTCATCCCGCCTCAACTCTAGGAACTCCGAGCCTTCTCACAATCTCCGAAAGTACTTTACCTACGAACTCCCGAAATTCCCGCCCATGTCATAACCTCTAAGTCTCTAGGAAGTCCCAGCGCCCATTCCACCACACCGGGTTTCGCCCATAGCCGGAATGTGTACTTAACCCGATCTCCGGTCAGACGGAGGGTGGATCTCCACACCTCCAAGACGCTCTCGATTCGCATAAACCAATGGTCTCGCCACCACCTGTCTCCTCCCCGTGAATGCCCAGGATGATGCGCCCAAACCTCCGAGGTTACTGGGGGACCTCCCCGTTTACCCGCTATACCAACCGCGGCGATAGCAATTGTCGTGAATACCTACAACCTCAAGAAAGCCTCGTCGATCAAACACTGCGGTGGTGCCTCGACCGCGGCTCCCCCGTGGACTTCCACGTCCCTCTCGTCCTCGACTAGCCATCTCCATAATTACACATACAAGCAGAATTCAATACAGATTCTAAGGCATAAACACAAATTTCAGACACTTTAATCATACACATAAATCAAGAGACACATTGTCCTCGTATTTACAAATGTACAATCAATTTTTGTATTTAAAATATTATTTTCAATAAAATTTTATTTTCGAAAATTTATTTTTCTTAAAATTTTTTGTGTAATTTTATTTTATTTCATTTTATTTAATTAAATATTTAAAATTTTTTTTTTTCCCACTATTTCCAGTTTATTGAAACATCCAAAAAACATATATCCATGTTTTTTTTTTCTCCAGCATAATTCTGTAAAAAGAAACTTTATAAAAATTTATTTTCTTCACTTTTTCTTCTCGCTTTACAATTTAAAATCTTTTGAAAAATCTATTTTCTTCATTTTTTTTTTCATTTCTTTCCAAATACTGGAAGATACAAAAATATATATATATGCCTATATTTTTTTTTTTCATTTTCTGTAATAATCAAATTAAATTTATAAAAATTTGATTTCATTCAATTCTTTCTTCAATTTTACAATTTGAAAAACCTTAGAAAATTAGTTGTTTCACTCCTAAAACCAAATAAATTTATAAAATTTATCTTATTTATTTTCTTTTTATTCTAGACCATGCTGATCCTAGTGTGGATTTCTAAACCTGTATGACCCATTACACTAATGCTGAGGTGTTCAATCCTTTAAATGGACTAATTTATACTTTGACAACAATAATTTAACGGTATTATTTATGATTTTTTTTCTAGCTTAGCAGATCACTCAGAGCAACAAATAACTGAATCGACCCAAAATTTTATTAAAAATTCTATTTTGTCATCTGGAATAAAACCAAATAAATTGATTACAATTTATTTTTATTTCCACTACATTAATCGTAAACTCCTAGAATTTTCCTTACACTTCATCCTATGCTATCAAACCGCTATTATTTGCACACAATTCACCAATTCATTAAGGATCACACTTCATTTCACCAATTCACACAATTTTATCAAATCACACAAACACCTGTAAACACATGCATGTAGTGTCCTAATTTTGTCCTTGCGATTTCTGTAATCTCATACGCCTAAACTGAACATCAAACCACCCAAGTGGTGATGTTTTATCGACTATGGCCTAAGCCCAAATCCTCAATCTCAGGTTTCCATATACCCATATTTCAGCATCAAACCACCCAAGTGGTGATAGATACCCAACCCGAGCCCCTCGTATCATACCATCATACTAAGTCGACGCCCCAAACCCGGTGTCCAATACCAATTCGTCAACCTACGGAGGCCATGGAATGCCTGGTGACCCGACATTTGACAAAATCCAAAGTGCAGCCCTTTGTACTCCGTGAGCTCACCCAAATACAAAACCTCGCATATCCCGTCCCCAAATCAAGGCAATATAATCCAAATATATCTAATCACATGAGTAATACCGACCACTGGCCCATAAACAATACCCAATATACACATACCAACTATACACCCACAGTTACAAGAGTTAATATGTTTTGCCTTATACAACATACATCAAAACTATAGGAGTTCTAATACAGTTTAAATTAGGAACCAAAGCCACAACTCCTACTTTCTTCTAATCCCCGCCCCTAGGACGAGCCGTCCCCGCATGCTCCCTGCACTAAACAAATATCCCCGACAGAGGAGCTAATGCTCAAGAGCTGAACTCCACGCCCCAAGTGGGCTACTCTCCACCTAAGCCAGTGCAATGTTCCAAAATAAAACATACATTCAAGCAAAATGCATGATCCTACTGAATGTCTACATGACCAACTCGATCCCCAAGTCCTTTGCTCCGAATTCTCCCCACACTCCTCACGCCTAAGCCCCATGAGAATTCATTATTTTGTTTGTTTGTGGACAACCCTCCCATGTGTATATATCAATTGAGCCACCCGACGACATATATTATTTGCTTGTGGATCATCCTCCGATGAATATCAATTGGGCCGTCGATCATTGATATTTTTAAATTTCCAGATTCTACCGATGAATATCAATTGGGCAACTCGACGATTGATATTTTTAATTTGACTACCCTCCCGATAATTAATATTTTTAGATAACCCTCCGAATCCATTTTCTAGACTGTCTGCCACCACTCTATAGTCCTAGGGTGTTCAGCATATGAATGCATGTATGCTAATTCCAATACAGTTTGACCATGTGTAAATATATAAACATGACAGTATTTATAAAAATTTAATTCACACAATCATGTCATGTAAATTAATTAATTCATACATCAAAATTAGCTCACTTAATAATGATCAAACACGAGCACCTACCTTGAATTACTCCGACCAAACATATTAATTCACAAAAATATATTTTAGGTGAATCGTTTTTAATAAAGGAAAAACCTCTGCCATTGATATTCCCGAAAAATCACAAATCACCTGGGCTCACCTACAACCCCGCATTCCCCCGCGCTTCCGGCCTCATTACAATCAATACATGATTAAAACCAAATTTCACAACATAGCCATCACTAACAATCCGTGAACTGCACAACTGTACATTTGAGGTTTCAAAAATTTATATCAATTCGGTCCCAAGGTTTGGGACCGATCAAACGGCCCCTAACGGCCTCATTCGACTCAAACATTTGTAAAGTACTTAAAACGGGAATAAAACGCAAGTAGGGAGAAACCCCTACCTCACGGAGTTTGAGGAAACCCTAAATCTAGTGCATCACGCTAAGCCCTCTCCACGCAGCGCTTCCTTCGGTCCCGGCATCACCGATGCAGATCTCTGCAAATCTAGAGAGAAGTTTAAAGCTCTCTAAAACAAACGTTTATTTTAGCTAATTAAAAGTCCTCCCCTTTCACGCTTTGTTGTCTTTAAATCAGATATGAGTCTACTATTCACTATTTTGGCTTTTAGTGACTTAAATCAAATTAATTAATTAATCTCCTTCTTTCCGCTGACATCTCTGCACTATCTCTGGGCCAATGGGTCCATTTTCATAATTTCTTTACTCATACTAATTTATGGTACATGAGTACTTGTTATATGTGCACTTGCCGCATCGAATCGCTTTACAAGACTCCAAACGATGCTCTAGTAAAAACGGTCGATTCACCGTCTCAATTCGACGGTAAATTTTTATTTGCTAGCTAGATTTCGTGGAGACGATCTCAACAGAAATCCAAGCCATCATCCAGATCAGAATAAATTATGGATTTTTAACCTAAATTAACAACTTCATAATCTAAATTACGTATTTTGCCCTTTTTCCATAAATTTGAATTTCTGCCCATAGCCTTCCACAAACACACATCAAGTAAATTCGTGATCCTACCAACGTCTAAATGCCCGTTCCCATGTCTCGAGTCCTCACCGACTCCCCATACTCGCTCAAGCCGTGTATGAGAAAAAATCATTTTCAAAAAAACAAACTTGTCGTTTGAAAATACACTACCGAATGCTCTGGGTGAAAATATGCACTACCCTTCCAGGCGCGAATGTGTCGTGAGAACTTTCCAAATAATACACGGTTCCCTCCGACGTAATCAGAGAACCATCTCCCAACACCATTCTCCAGAAAATCATCATGTGAAATTCCTTTCGCAACCATTTTTGTTTTTCAGAAAATTCATGTCATGCACACACACCCATAAGTACTTTCTTTTCATGTCAGAACATATCAATAATACAGACACATTTGATATCATGTCAGCGCTGCGCTCACTGAAAATTCACATTATTTAACCTTGTGCCTAATCAGACATATCGAGTCCACAAAGTAGCTCACAACAAGCCATGCAATGGCCCCAATTATACACAACCTACATGCATTTCCCCAAGCCTCATGGATAATTGGCAGTCAACATGCATATGATTACCAAACAACATACACTACTCTCAATGTATTAGACCACACACTATCATCACAAACAAGCACTGTAAACTGGTGCTTCAATTAAATTTTCAGAAAATACGTGGTACCAAATGTCATCTTATAGGAACATAGCCAGATTATAGACTCAAGGGATTTTAGAGTCCATAAAACACTCCCAACGCAGTTCTGACGATAAAGTTACTACCGTCCGTCGAGGCCGAAAGCATGAACGCATCTACTTATGTAACCTCCAGTAGGCCTACTGTTCTTCGTTATTTTGACATAATATGAGCTCAAATTGTATTAACCTATATATTGATGGGATTCTATACTCAAAGGGCTTTCCCATAGGAGTCTCAAAAAACATCCTAAACGAGTTCTGACAGAAAGTTGGCGGCCGTCCTGGGGTTGGAGGCCTCAAGATGGATAGTGCGCCTACAACAAGGTGAACCCATGCAATCGTTGCTCCGGCCCTTTAAAGCTCCCGTACATGCTATTTTCTCCTACCCAAACTCAGCCCCCAAACAACCCTTTTCACTCTGAATAAACCCGCCCTAATCGAGTTCATTAATTCAGCTTACATAGCAACATGGCACACAAAACCCGTCCCAAACTCAAATCCGTAAATCAACTTAACAAACAAACTACAACCAAGAAAATGACTTTTGTGTTCTGGAACACAATCCAAACAGCCCTTAGGTCCCAAACCAATACCAAAACAAGATTTAGATAAGAAATAAACCGTAGTAGAAGATTCCCTACCTCTTGGAGCGAAGACTTAAAAATTTTGAGTCTTGAAGACCCAAGACCCACGCCTTCCCCTCGAACCTCCGTCGAATCTTGTGGACCAAAAATTCGATTTTATGTCCACGTTATTGGCTCTTGACGTACTCCGACTTTAAGTCTTGGCTCGACGAAAACCGAGCCGTCGATGGCCGTAAATCTTAGAGAGAAGGTAGAGCTTCTCTCTCTAGCTTTTCTCCTCCAAACCCGAAATCTTCTGAAAAACCGCTTGCTTTCTGCATCTTTCACGCGTAGCCCCAAGGTCAGCAGATGAACTTTAAATCTTGGCTCGATAGATTCCGACCATCCGATCTTTGTAGATCGTAGAGAGAAGAAGGAGTTTTACTCCTTTCTCTCTCTAACTCACTCTCCTTCACGCCCTCCCCTGCCACTGTCCGAGAATGGGGATAAAAATCCCCTTTTTTTTTTCTTTGTTTTTTTCTTTCTTTCTTTTATTCTTTCTTTCCTTCTTTTTTATGTGGGGTGTGGGGCCCACTTCTTGCCCCGAGTCCTGCTCCATTCGTTCACTTCCAATTCGAACAGCTTTTAGTTTGTTTTCTTTTTTTTTCATTTTACTTTAATTAAACTAACTCATGTTTTTCCCTAACTCTGGAGATTTTCAAGAAAATCTCGTTCTAGGGTTATTGGATACCAAACTTCAAAAATTATAAAGAATTCTACACGGCTAGGAATTCAAGTGAAACTTTTCCTGAGTTACTCGTTGATACTTTAATTCAACTGAGCAGCCTCGTTTCGCCATCATCCAAGCTCTAGAATTTTCTGGGCTTCCTAAGCCATTTCAGGTAATTTATTATTTAATTTTTTATATTTTTAGAAAATTAAATTTTCCGAGGTTTTACAAGCTTTCCCAAGTAGTTTTCCCCTTCTTTCATTTTCTTTGTTTTCTCTTTGCCTTTTTCTGGGCTGCCAAACACCCCTTTAAGGATGACAACTCAAGGGATGATTATTAAGCCCCCTCCATCCTTGAAGAGGAGTGGGCTACGTGGGTTGTGGTTTTCTGAGGTAAATGACCGGCTCTCATGTGTATTTAATACAAGCATTTATGGGTATTTATGTTTCTATTTCTCATAATAGGTTTAAATCTCTTTGATGTACCTTGGTTAACCTGTACTTGGCAAGCTTTGAGGGTTCAATGGATGCTTATTGCTAGAGCTACTAAGATTCATTAGTTGTCATTTTTTAGTTAATGTAGGGTAGATTTTTAGGAGATAGATTTCATTGCATGGGAACATTTATGTCCAATAAATGCTATATTTCAAAAGGAAAATTATTAGGGTTCAGTTTTGATAGCCAAATGAAGATCCGGCTCGAAATGGTCAGGGTCATCCTCTCCAACGCTGGTGAAAAAGTAATCTGAACCTCTCATTTACCCTAGGACCTCAACCCCAGTATCCCGATGCTTCAAGGAGTTTTTCATATTTTACTTATTTTATTTTCAGTTCACAAACATTTCAACCCATTGTTTTTACAAAACTTTAAAATACAAACTGAAATTCACCATTTTGAATCATTGTAAATCATTTACACGAAGAAAACCCATCCCTGTGTTCGACCCTAGAGCCACTATACTACAGTAGCTTTGCTACGACAGTAGAAGGAATTTAGGTTTATAAATATTGTTGATTCCGGCACCCCTACTGTGGCACGAATCAATAGTGCATCTAGATAAATTGCCATATAGGAAATCACACTGTCTATAACAAAATACTTTAATGTGAAAACCGCTTATGTGCATCATATGTTTCCACCCCTATCTCCCATAAGCTTTCAAATCATCTAATAATGGTGCTAAGTATGTCAACGCTATTACTAAGTTGTCGGTCTTGATATTAACAAAGATAACATCATAAATTTCCTTTTCATGCATAGCCATGAGGAAGGTTATACGTGTGATAGTGATGATAGGCCAACAACTATACCTACTAGTCATGCAGCTATGAGGATTGATACCATCTCAATAAATGGCAAAGCTCTGGCAGTCAATTCAAGTAAATTGCGGGCCACATTTGGTTCACTTTAACTGCTAAGTAAGAGAGTCACCGGGTGTCGAAGACCATCATTTTCTTTCTCAGGCATGCCATTTTGAAGTCGCTAGTCGCTGAGATTTCGAAACATCCTCCAAACCTAGGGATGGTGTAACAATTACAATACCTTGCGTGCACCCTTAGTGTTTCTCACCCCTTCCTTGCTTTACCTTCCACCTTGACATTCCAATAAGTAGGGACATGGAAGATGCATCCTCAACTCATTATTCCTATAAATCATGCAAATCATTTGGACATGCATGTGTCTTCTCGTATTCCTCCATTCCTACTTATCTGCCTTTTTTTTAGCCTCTATTATGGATAGTGCGTATCTCATTGTTCACGCAAACATATCCTCAACAATCGAGTAAAATCAAAGCTTTTATCTGACCACCCATATTTTGCTTTCAAGTTGTGCACTTAACTACGCAAAAGCTTGTTGTACTTAAACAATTAGGGTACAAAGGTTTTTCACATCTTCAACCAATTTTTAAAATGAAATCGATCATTCATGCACTCATTCAGGCGGGCGTGAACCATTTCTAATGTACTAGCAACATCACTACACCCATCGTATCATAACCTTGTGCCATTGCAATTGATCGTCCAATTAGTAGGACCCAGCTTCCATGCCAATACCATGTACGATAACTTCATCAATACCATTGAAAACATGCTCTCGAATCTGCTTGTGTATATTTAATAAGTTTCAACATCTCTCATACATGACAAATCTGGATGACACTTGATTTTATTAATGTTGTAATGTAAAATTAATGAAGTATTCAACTCCTTCTTCACACTTTACCTTCATCTTTAACATCCAATCCAACCTCGATCCATGCTATCATTAAAAACAATACCTTAAACCATGAGAAAGTTTTATGTCCAAAAAAATGTTTAATAGTGATTTAAGGTTAATGCTACATTAGTAGTCACAAATGATCCACTCCGCCAGTCATGTTCTCAATGGGTTAAATATCACAATAGGATACTTCATCTTCTAAAACTATAAATACAATAATTAATCTACTGATCATGTACTTATAATATTGTTTGTGAGGTTGTTATATGACTCATGGTTAATATACACTAAGATTGGACAACAAGGTGTAGAATTTAATAATTTATAGACTATCCTAATTAATCAAGAAAATCAAACATATCATTACATGAAACCTTGTATTGATTAATTAACTAATGCTATAAGTGACTTATTTTAATACTTGTGTCGTTGACTATTTATTTTATGAGATTTTGTAGTGCACTAGAAATCGTTTATTAAAAATAAATTAATATACAAATGAAATGGCTATTGCTGAAATACACTAGATAAGCATTTGAACTAAAAATAAATAACTACTGGTTGTAGTGAGATTGAATGGGTGAATTATGGACTTGGCTATTATAAGTCAAATATGCAAATTAAATGGCTATTTCTAAAGTATATCAAATAAGCATGTGGACTTAAAATAAATAAATAAAGTAGCAAAGATATCATCCATGAAAAGTGAAAGAAACTAACTCAAAAACTCAAGAATATATGAAGATGAAGCATAAGACAAAAGATAAGAGAATATCCAGTAGATAAAAGAATTATTTTTATTCTTTAAAAACAATTTGAAAATTACATAAGAAAACAACAGTGGGCAAAGTGGTTCCAAATAACCGAGTAATGGAGCTCCTTATGGAGGTGAAGTCGAGAGGCTAGAATGATAAGCTTTGTTATGATGGAGGTCGCCAATATCCTTGGGAAAGCCGCTAAAACCAGAACAATATGTAATCCTAAGAGAGTTTCTAGTGTGGAAACATAAGAAGCCCTCTGAAAAGTATGATATCTTTCTTTTTTAAAAGAAAATAAAAATAAAAATTCTATCAAAATTCTAATCACCAAAGCCTTAAAACAATTATGATTCGTGACCTTTAGAATTTTATTAATATTCAAAAACCGTAATTAAAAATAACATTGCAATCAAAATGTATTGGAAATTGAGGAAGTATTATCGGGTTTATTTCAAGAATAATCCGATAGCATTCCAAGTTAAAGTTTGTTCTTGGATAAATATTATCGAAAACTCAAAAAATAATAATACTAAAGATATAGTGAGTAAAGAAATAACTCGTTAATTAAACTACATTATATATCAAGAAAAGCATACATGTACTGTAATTATAAATATTAAGAAATGAAAACATAAATAATTCCAATATCAAGCACAAAAAGTATGTGCTAAATTTACACCTAGTTCTCAATAACATTAAGTGTGTTCAGAGAGGAAAGAAAAATAAAATGTCTTACTACCAATAATTTATAAATTTACAAACGGGACAAATCATGCACTACATCACCATACTAAATATTTTAGTATTGATTTTGCTGCCAATTCATTTAAAATTAAGTTGTCAACATTAGGTAGACTAAGAATATGAAGTTTCAATACTAAAATATATTATTATATTATGCATACTAAATGGCTATTGCTAAAGTACACCAAATAATCATGGATTAAAAAATAAAAACCAATAGCGATATCATCCATGAAAAGGAAAGAAACCAACTCAAGAATATATGAAGATCAAGAAATTTAAGACATATAGTGTTTGATTTTCTATAATATGATATTTTGACTTAAAGCACAGAGGTGTATAAATAAGATATTCTAGAAAAATAAAGTAATAAATCAAATATATTCTAACTTATCATTTCAGATGCACATATATATATATATATATTTAGGTTTGTAATTAATCAACCATGTGTGGCCTTTTAAATATCACACCAAGCCTAATCTAGGTCATTTCAGATCATGAAAATAAAAATAAGAGAATTAAGGAGGAAACCAAATGAAATAATAAACAAAAATAAATCAATCGGCCGCACCAACCTCGAATGTATTCCTTAAATCTGATGATAAATGATCCTCAAGACAAGAATCTCTACACGCATCAATAAGATATGAAGTTGATGATAAATGCTGCCATGGAATCACAATTGATGCAGCAAACAGTTAAATGAAGTGAATCTAAAGATGTGTAGGTGGTGAATTACTAAAGTTTATGATGAAGACCTGATGAAGTTGACAAATAGGATCTTCTGATGGCTATGTTGAAATTCTTCGTTCAATCGGATGCGCGGTAGGATTATGTTCGTGGTCTCTCTAGTTATCGGAGAAGTGATGCTAGTACGCATGGGTGAGAATTTAGATGATGCAATGTGTTCAAGTGATGCAGGTGTACACGTGAATCAATGGAGAAAATTCTTATCCACTAGCTGAGGGCACGTCTGTGGAGATTCCTCTCACTGTCGGTGCAAATGCAAATTCCATAATAATTTCCTCAATATTCGATGTAGAATTATAGTCAAGATCGCCTCAAGCCTCAATGGCGTGATGAAGATGGAGATTCCTCAATAGTTCCTTCACCGCAACAAACAATCTTTCG
>JAEQBH010009459.1:0-55879 GCA_016808115.1 Tetrastigma voinierianum | reverse complement strand
TGTTGCTGCATCTTGTGCCAGATGTTTTAGGTGCAAGGTTGGATCCTTGGAAAGTCGTTACATGAGTTCCCAGAGGACTAGGGTGAGGATTGGTTAGACCGAGATTGGGTTAGGACCTCGGGAGTTCTGCTGGGTGGACCTTCGAGTGATGGACATATCGTACTTTGATGTCATTCTTGACATGGATTGGTTGACGGCACACCGAGTCATCATTGATTGTGATCGTGGGAGGAATATTGCCTACACACAGGATGACATTTGTGTTATATTTCAGCGGGATAAACATGATGTTTTACCCCAGGTCGTGTACAACTCTAGGTGACACCTCTACAGGATGATAGGTTATTTGGGCCTTACCATGGAGGATGAGGGAGCGGTTGAGTACTCGGGTAGTTTGATACGGATGATTTTCTAGATGAGCTACCGGGATTACCTTTGCATAGGGATGTAGACTTTGTCATTGAGTTACACCCTGGTATGTCGCCCATTTCTTTGACTGCTCATAGGATGGCGCCGTTAGTTACGAGAACTTCGAGTCGGCTGAGGGTGATGGGCGAGGTTTTATTGAGCCAGGCACTGCAAGCTAGGCGCTCAGATTGTTGCAAAGAAAAATGACAAGACCAGCCATTGTGCATTAACTCTTGGCGGGTTGAACAAGGTTACGATCAAAATTAGGAAGTAATATTTCTGGGGATTGATTTGTTGATCGGGTTGAGAGTCGCGGGTCTACTCAGATAGATCTCACTTACGGGTTATCATCCCAGTTGAGGATTAGGGAGCGAGATATCCTGAGCTGACTTTTAAGACATGGTATGGGCATGAGGTTCACAATGATGCCGCTGGATTGGCCGAATTCTCTACTTGGCATTCATGGATCTCATGCATAAGGTATTCAGCTCTATTTGGATCAACATGTTGTGATTAACATTGACGACATCTGATCTGTCCCGGTCTGAGAGGCATAGGGATCGTTTGAGGTCGTTTGCAAGTTTGAGGGACTGGCCATTAGTTGTATGCCAAGTTCGGCAAATGTGTGAATTTTGGCTTCACCAGGGGTGAAATTTTTGGGACACGTCTGTCGAAACTAGTGTGTTGGTAGACCACAGGAAGGTTGAAATTTGTATTATGAGTTGGGAGAGGCGAAGTCGGTCTTGAAATCACAGCCGGTTTCTTGGGATTGTCAAAGTGCCATTACAGGAGGTTCATTGAGGATTTCTCATTGCGGCACCATATGACAAGATTGACTCGAAAGGAGGTTAAGTTCGAGTGGAATGACTTGTGTGAAGGCATTCAGGGGTGAGAAACGCCCGTCTCCCCGATACGATGAAGATCTGGAGCAAGAGACGAAAGGTACATAATTATCCTTGTGATGCCTCACAGGGCTGATTTGGGATGTGTCTTGATGCAGTTCGTGTGAAACCCCAGAAAAATCCATGATTTTGGATAAAGGGTAAAATAGTAATTCATTGCGGCAGAAATATTTAGATCTTGGATGGCGAAAAGTTTCTCGGATTGAAATCGTCTTGAGTCGAGAGATTTAGCTACTCACGCTCTAATTCGTTGGATTCCGAGGTAGCTCCGGATTTACGCTGAGACGGCCTAATTGACACGATATTAAGGCAGGACGCCATACTTCAAGACTTAAGAGAGTGACACTCAGGCGAAGCCACGTGGTCCATTTGAAAAGAATGCTCACAATTAGCCATGAGTGGAAATAAATCTCATGGCCTATATTAAGCCATGGTGATGATGTCATAAAAGGAATAAAGAAAAAAAGGGGAAAATCAAGGCCACACATTCGCTTCGAGGGAACAGTATGAACTTCTCCTCTCGAATTATACACTATTAATATGGTGTGCTCCAAAAAGAAAAAGGAAATGGTATAAATGAAGTAATTTAGATGAAAAGAGAAAGAAAAGAAAAATTAAAAAGGAAAGAAGTGAAAGGAGAAAGGAACAAAAAGGAAACGGGTTCAGAGAGAAAAGAAAGGAAAAGGAGAAAGGAGGAAGGGAAAGGGCATGGATTTCCCGCTGACGTCAAAAGCTCAACAGCTTCGAGACCAGTCAAACGCAGCCGCATCTACGCGACACCAAAAGTCGAGTTTTCACAACCTGCGCGCAGATATTTTCCCACTTGGTTTACTTTCTTGTACCGCACTATATAAATTGCAGTGGGCCGCTTACGAGGCCATGAGGAGGTCGCAGAATTACCCAGCCTGATCTAAGGTACGGATTTCATGATCGGGTTTCACAAATGTAGACCGGGAGTTAGGTGGCTGAACTAGAACCGAAAGTTTTAGGTGTTACGGTCATTGATGTGATGACAATGATCGAACCGTGACGGCTCATGTTTGTGAAGGACGCTGAAGGCCTCACGAACGGTCCCAAGTTCGACTGAAGTTATGTTATGGCTTGCTCAATAAATGATGCAATGTGAATATGTTGTCGATGCTTGTTATTCGATGTATTAACATGGTTTGCAAGGAAGGTAGATTATATGTATAAACTATAATTGTCCGGTTTGTGAATAACATGTAGTGCTCATTCATGCACGCATGAAGGAAAATGCATCGCACCATGCATTTCATATGTACGGTCACATCGCACAACAAGGTGTGTGTGGTATGGTTTATTCACCAAGAGTCAAGAGAATGCGTTAACTGGAAATGACAAAATCCAAGGTAGAGATTCAAGAGTGTGTAAATGATCAAAATTATAAACTACATGTTTCATGGAGTAAGTTGGGGTAGATCTCCTGCAGGAGTCTCAAACGCATTCACTGGCACATATAGACATGAATCCCTACGATGTAAGTTCGCGAAAATGTTGAAAAGGCATGGCCCCATGTAAACCCAAATTGCAGGGCCCACAAAAGAAAGAGAAAAATAAAATCAGGTTTGATAAATAAAATTCGAGGGTTTTCCATCGATTTAGTCAAACTAACACCGATGATCTATGTATCTAGCCACTTGGCATTCCAAAGGAGCGCTGGGACTCGTGTCGTGAGCATGAGGGGTCATTCATGCATGATATAGACATTTCATATAATAAATAGCATCAGATGGAATGCGACATCATTGTTTATATATGTCATTGCATATGCATGTTAGGTGGGGAGTAACCAGAGGGAGATTATCAGCCATCAGGGCTTTGCTCACCCCATCGTGGACCCTTTCGTGCACAGGATTATTTAGGAGACAAATATCAGAGGCCGCTGAGAAGAAATAAATGTGCTTTGAGAAAATATTTTTGTGCAGAAGGATAAAAATATTTTAAATGCATGGAAACTAGTAAAAATATAGTTGATTATTTTTCCACTGAGATGATAATGGGCCTCGACGCCATTTTTACTCATAGACGGGTCTCATGGTGCGAGACACACAAGTTTTCCGTGCCGGGACGGTGTGGTCAACTGACACCCCAGATAAGTGGCTACGCCCGGGAGGTTAATGGCTTGGTGGTTCTAGACAACTAAAGAATCATGAGCACTACTCCTACACATAACATAGAGTCAAGGCCAGCTGTCTTCGGGCTTAAAGGTTTAGTGTGCCACTACTGTGATAGTGAGGCTTAAAGGTATTAAACACAGCAAGAGCCTAAAGATATTTTCACACACGGACTCAACATGAGAACTGATATGGTCGAGAGTCTCGAAGATTATGACTTCACTTAGCATTGTCATCCTGGTAAGGCAAATGTGGTGGCTGATGCACTAAGTCTAAGTCACTGTAGAGTAACAAGTAGTATAAATTTTCCAAGAATGGAAGATGATCGATTGTGGAACATTGATTACGCATTTGATCAGTTAGGTATTTTAGGGAGTTTGGTGGCTACGCCATCCCTACTGAGTAAGGTGATTGAGTCCAAGGGGCAAGACGCAAAGATATCATCCATTAGAGACTAGGTACAGTCAGGTACGGGTGACAAAGGTTGGGCCATCCACACAAATGGTAGTCTTCGGTATAGGGGACGGATTGTGGTTCCCACTGATGCTTTATGAGAGGAGATCCTCGTGAGTTCCCACTACTATCGTTTGTTGTGCATCTAGCGATATAAGATGTACCGATCTCGTCGCTAATATTACCTGAGCGGATGAAGAGGACGTTGAGATTTTCACTCGCTGTCTCACGTGGTCACGTAAAGGCTAAAATATTAACGCAGGCTACCCCGCCATCGAGGTAATTGAGTGAAGTGGAGAACGCCACGATGGACTTTGTGACCCACTTTGCACAAACACTGCGGAGGCATGTTGCGGTGTGGGTATCAGGATCGCTCATCAAAGTCGCACATTTTCTGGGCCAGCCATGATGACCTGGCCACTAGAGGAATTATGCCAGCTGAAGATTAGAGAGATTGTCCTAAGCATGGAGTGTTGGGTCTCCATCAGACGTGGACAGGGATCCCAAGTTTATGGGAAGAGTTTCCAAAAGGCTATGGGGACACAGTTGACGATGAGCACTGCGTTTCATCCGCAGATAGATGGTCAATCGGAGATGACCATGTAGGTTTTAGAGGACATGCTGCGAGTGTGAAACCCCGAGAAAATCCAATTTTCTCAAAAATGGCAAAATCATAATTTCGGTCAAAATCCGAATATTTTAGATCCTTCGGAATGATCTAAATGGATTTCACCGCTGACAATCGCTATGTAAATCTAGCTAACATGTCGTACTGGCGAATTCCGAGACGGATTTGCATCGTTTTCGAAGGCACCAGTATCGTGCTATAAACGATAATTGATGTGACAAAAGTCACATATAACATGTACTCATGTGAGGAAAAGACAAAGTTAACAGGTGTTGTCTCCACCCAAGGAAATAAAAGAAAACGTGAAGGAGGGAAGAGAAGACGCGTAGCTTAGGTCTTTTTGATTTTTAGTGAGAGAGAGTGTGACTTCTCTCTAAGATCCTTGATCCGACCGTCGAAATTTTCTAGCCAAGAAGGAAGCTGTTCTACGCGGCGAGGCAACGTTAACACTGGTATTTTAAGGAGTTTTAATAAACTCCGTGAGGGAGGGTTTTGGTCCTACTTTAAGTTACACTTCGCTTATGTTTTGTAATGATTCGACTTGTTTGAGGCTCAACGATTGTTTGATCGGTCCCAAAACTTGGGACTGAAGTGTGGGAATTTTAGAGTTTATTTGACAGTCTGCAATGAAATTAATGGAATGCTTGGGGTCATAGGGTGTATGAATTATGCATTAAATTGCATTGCGGTGTGTAAGGAGGTCGAAATGGCTATGAAATTCGGGTTCACAAAGTGGAGTCGATGTTAGATCGTCGAACAAGAACCCGAGCTCTAATCGCTCACGGAATAGTGTCTACAAAATATTTTTTGTGAGAAATGCCGATGGGTAATCTAAATTGAATTGTCTTATGTTTATAAATTAGCCCATGTGAGCTAAATTTTGTGTAATGGATTGAGTTGTGGAATTAGATAGGTTAATACATAGATTCTAATGTGTTAACACAATGACAGCTAATTATATAAAATATAGTTGTGTTTGTAGGCCATCGAGATGATATAGCGAATTGCTCAAGGAGCTACTTTGGGTGATGATTGATGTTATTGAATTACATGTAATGTAATTGTAGATTTGAGAATATATATGCATATTTGATATATATTGGTATAAGAATGTGATGAAATGGCATAATGCATTTTCATATGCACCGGGTAGCCTAAAAGTTAGGTGTGAGTGCATGCAATAAATTTTCTGAAAAACAAACATGGTTGCGAAAGGAATTTCACAGATGACCGAGAATGGATCAGAGAGCGGCCTGCCAAATCATTTCTACAGACCAGGATCGGTTTTAAGGTTCTCCAACACATTCTCTCGGAGGGTAGTTCACATTTTTACGACATTCGTAGTATTTTCAAGAACAAATATGTTTTGTTTTTGAAAAATGATTATTTTTCTCTATATGGCTTAGGCAAGTGTGAGGGAGTCTAAGAGACTATATTATTGTGATGTAGTGATGTAAGAACATTCATAGATCACGATGCATTTGAGTGTGTGGTTATTTCTGGAGCATTGCATATGCACTTAGTGGGGAGTAACCCATTTAGTACGATTCCACTATCGTAAGATTAGCTCATCCTGTCGAGGGAATATATTATTTCAGGTACAGGGAGCGTGCGAGGAGACGACTCATCCTAGAGGTCGATTTGAAGAAAGCCGGGTTGTGGCTTTGGTAGTTAGTTTGTATACATGTATTAGAATTGTAGATTTTAATATATGTTGTATAAGAGTGATGTACTAACTCTTAAACCATGTAGTATATTTTGGCTGGGATAATATTGTTGTGAGTATTAATGCAAATAAGTGGTCATTTTTACTGCATTATAATTGTATGAGACCTCGTGGTGGCTGCTTACGTATGCTCAGACAGGTGTCGTACCATGGTGTGAGCTCCCCGCACAAAGGAGACTCCCGCCTCGGTTTTGAGGAAAATGTCGGGTCATCCATATTCACGAGTGTTTCCGCAGTCGCACGAGCAGTCAACCCGACACCTCGCTCAGCGTCACAATGAGCATGCGTCCTAGATCTTATAGTCAAAGAGCACTTACCTATCGACCGCCTACAACAAACAGCTGCTTATCGCGAGCATACGATGGCACCGTATGAGGCTTATATGGGAGGTCATGTTTAATCCCTATTTTACAGGTGGGAAAGGTTCCCATCACTGTCTATTTTTATTAGAGACGCCGTAGAAGGTGGAACTGATATCGGAAGGCTCTTTCTCATGGCCTGTGAGTCTAAGAGTTACGCGATTACAATGACGACCTCTAGAGTTTGAGGCGAGTGATCATGTCTTCTTGAAGGTGATGCCTAAGAGGGGAGTGGTCAAGTTTAGCAAGTAGAGAAAGCCATCACCGAGGTTTATCAGTCTACCCGCAAACGCCGTCAAAGGTGAGAGGCGCGTGGTTGCATACCCGCTAGCATTGCCACCAGTTTATCAAGTGTCCATGATATTCTGTCTTCTATGCCTTCAGAAGCACACTCCAGATCCGACTAATGCAGTGGATTAGAAAGGCCAGTTGTCGACGTGCATGGGACCTTCGAGAGGACTTGTGTGTATTTTAGACGATGAGATCAAGTTTTGCGACGCAAGACCGTGAGGCTATTAAAGGTGTTGTGGCAACATTGAGGAGTGGAGGAGGCAACATGGGAACGCGAGGACGCAATGCATACCAGATTTCCCTTCCTATTTGGGGACGAAGGTACGTGGTCTAGTCATTGAATGTTAAATGACTCACAGACATGCACGTGGATTGTATGTCTATGTGTGTGTGTGAATTTCGGGATGAAATTTTTATGGGGGAAGAATGAAACTCCAGAAGTGAACGAGCAGACTATCGTTACAATACAAAGGTGTCTGGAAATTTCTCTATATCTCTGATGACTTAAGAATGGGACCACATCAAGTGAGTTCATCTCATGAAATCTAGCACACAATGAATCTGCATTGAATCTCTGAAGGCCTGAATTTCAAGTATTTTGAGGCAAATGAGTAAACGACATGGCGACATGGCATGAAGGTACATGTCGTGGCGAATGATAGAGACACTCGGTACATGAAGGCCATGTCGCGGGGTACTATGCATGAGAGGATAGTGGTGGACAAGCCGCATAGTGACACATGGTATGGAAAATGCTAGGTGTCAAGTGGATTGCATGAGGTGTTATACACTTAGACCAAATCAATTTGATGGGATAGAAGAGAAAAGGGATAGAAGAGAGGAAAAGAAAGAGAAAGAAAAGAAAGAAACGGAGGAGGAACCAAGACAAGGCGCTTTGTTATCGAATGAGAAAATTCTTCGAACAAGGAGTGAAGTTTGCCTACGCTCCAAGAGGTAGGGGTTCTCTCCTACTCTGGTTATTGTTTGTCTAAGGGCTATTCACGGTTATGAGGTAGCTCCTAACGGTTATGTTCAAAAATGCTTTGATCAACCGTTGATGATTGATGATCGATTGTCCTTTCGTTCCTTAATTGTAGCTTCGGAACAGGTTGCGCTGTTGGGGAAAGATGGGAATTCAGCAGAGGATTTTGTTGTGTGAGCTTGGCTACAATTTCGAATCGTTATTGGACTGCAGTCAAGCTTTTTATGTGTTATTGTTGAAAATGAATAAATATGCTTAGTTGTGGGAAAAACTCATGTTAATATATATGCTTGTATGATGTATTGACATGAGGCACTGATGGATGTGAATTATATGTAGAAAATTATAATTATCCATGATTTACTAATGTTGCATGTAGTACTCACTATGAGTTTAATATGAATTAGCATGAAATGGTATGTTGCATTTCCTATATGCACAGGAATATCACGTGAACAGTGAGTGCATGATATATTTTCAATGAATTTACATCGGAGGATTGTCCAATGTGTGGAATTTGATAATGGAGGGTCGTTTAGTGTATTTTATTACTCTGAGGGTTGTCCATAGATATGATATCGAAGGGTCGCTCCAAAGGTATTTTGAGCATCGGAGGTTGGTTCCAAAGGTGTTTAATATCGGAGGGTTGTCAAATGTGTTTTAATATCAGAGGTTGTCCAATGAGTTTAAAAAACAAAAATATTTTGTTTTGAAGACAGTTTTCATACATGGAAAATGCATGTGTGAGGGAGTCGGGCGTAGAATTCGAGATAAGATGAGGCATGGCATGTAGACATTGAAATGTGCATATTTTTGCCTTGAATGGGTGTTCTATGCGTGAATCATGATACCATGTGCACTTAGGTGGGAGTAACCTTGTAGTGATTCTTCTAACTCACCCCGTCGTGGGAAAATATTTTCAAGTGCTGGAGGTACACCAAGAAATAGAACTCAGCTGAGATCTTAGTAGTGAAGAATGCCAGATTTGGATTTGTTGTGTATTTTGTAAAATTTTGGGCATAAAACTCAGTTTTTGTCCATGTAGGAGAAAAGAGTTGTAATCAAAATCATTATGTATGATTAATATCGTTTTGCAAGGTTTTCCTAGGTTTCATGTTGCCTTTGTAATAAAAAAGCGTTTTATTTGTATATCGAATTTTTGAAAGTGTTTAGGGAAAAAAGGTTGAGATGCAGAAAGGCCTAAGAACAGGCTATTGCATGTTTGTCATGACAGAGTGCAGAAATGCCAAGATAGGCCACTCGCTAGTTTTAGTCACGGGTGATTCCCTGTCGCAATAGAAGTTCTTTCCTCGGTTCTCAGGTCGCAACAGAATTTTGTCTGACATGGTTCTCGATTTTACAATAGAAACTTTCAAGAACATGGCTTCTTTTGTTAAGCATAGGGGTTCTAGTCAGGACGATGTCACATAGAGGTTTCCTTAGTCACCAAGACTATCACAACGAGAGAGGTTAGGTCAAAGGACAAGAGCTCGTTATGCTAAGATTTTAGGTCGCGATCGAAAATTGTAGTGTCGCGATAGGATTTCATGGAGTGGTGTCGCGATAGGGTATTTTATGTCATGAGTTAGAGTGTGGCTCTGTAACTAAGAATTTATGTTGTATGACAGAGTTTTTATGTTGCAACAGATTAGTCAAGGTCGAAGAAATTATGCCTGTGATAGGTTAATTTTATGTCAAATACGCAGTTTCAATAAAGACTAAAGGTCTCTTATCGAGACAGGAATATTTTTTTACGCTGCGACCGAGTTTGGCCTATACAGATTTTAGGCCGACAGAAGTCGCATAGATTTTTTCTTGTCGGTACGTAAGATCATCAAGATTGAAAAGTTATATGTTGCAACAGGGGTCAATATCAGAGGGAAGGTCATCGCTCGCGACAAGGAATTTCATGTCACGATAGAGCTTGGTTAGGGGAGGAGGTTCCCATGTCGTGACCTGATATTCTAGAACAGACCGAGTTTAGGTCTTGACATGGAGGTCAGGTCGCTGACGCGGGCAATACCGGGGTCGCTACGTAGCTTCATAATGACGCAGTCAGCGCCACTACGCGACTGGGAGCACACAACAGGCACTACGCGCAAAACCGGGCGATTGTTACGAACAGCCTGGGCGCCGCACTGCGGACGCCGTCGGCTGCAGACCCATGTCGCGACGACTCGACAAGACAAAAAACCCGGATTTAGTATCACATCACCCATCATGTTTATCGGGGAATGCTAGAAGTATAAATCTAATGTTCAAGAAGCTTGTGTTTCTAGAACTTAAAATCTCAACCGAACTAAGCTTTCTAGAAGTCATATAGGCTGAAGCAGTTAACCGAAGCTTATTGTTTTATTGGGTTCCTATGATGGGAATTTTAGATTTGGAAAATTTGATATTTGTGACATTTTCCCAAATTTCTTAGCTAACCAAACAAAAATGTGTTTAGGGTTTATGCATATTTGTTTCTTCGATGGATATATTTAGGTATGTCAAGAAATTCGTTTTTTAGTTATGAGATTTAGTATGGAAAATTTTCTACTATTTTCTTGGTATCTTTGTATTTCCATATATAATTTCCTTATGAAACGTAAGCCTGGCTCATTTTTGTAATTATTTTGTAGCTTTGTTAATAGAGGGGCTACTTTTGATTTTGTACTGAGTGCAAAATAGCAAACTTATGACTCATATCCATAAGGATACAAGATCTCTCAATGATCCATATTTGGAGAGAAGTAAAGAATCGAGTAGGCTTTCTAACTGAGACGAAGGACTGCTGGATTTGAAATCACAATCTTCCTCCACTTACCATCAAGTATATGCCTTCCTCTTCTCTCCCTTTCTTTGTTTCTTCAGCATGTATATCTGAAATAAATGTAATCTACGACAAATATCTGCCTTTTCTTGCTTTTATATATATATATATATATATATATATATATATATATATATATAGCAGAGTATATATAGTATATATATATATATATATATATATATATATATATATATATATATATATATATGATGTGTTTTCAAGAGTTTAATAGGCATAATTTGAAATTAGGTGCCATTGGATCATCTAATAATCATTTGCTATTTGGTCTTTTTTTATTTTATATTTCAGTTATGGATTTTGAATCTAATTGTGAGGATGCTGATGATGAATTGCAAATATTTGAAAATATGTTCAAACTAAGAGTACTCATAAGCACAAGAATGCTTCGTTGTTGGTCAGGTAATTAGTGATAGGATTAAGTCCGTTGATGCTAGTAGTAAAAGAATTTCTATGATGTCGAAAGAAGCCGTTAAGAAAGTCTGGGTAATACCTCCGAGATGTGGAAATCATTACGAAAAGATTGGTTTAGTATATAGGGGCGGAAAACAATAACATAAGGGGAAGACTTTATACTTGTAATTTAGATAATGAAACTACCCATTTAAGATGTCATGTCCAAAAGTATCATTTGATTCCTAAATATACTGATGTGGGTGACATGTTGATTAATCATTCAAGGATGTTGAGGTCTCTAAAATTTTATCATAAGGCTTATCGAGATGCACTCTCTAGATGTGTTATGGTACGCATGATCTTCCATTTAGCTGCGCTGAGGCTTAAGGGGTTTCAAGCAAGAACAGTTTTGAATCCCGATTTTAAACCTATTAGTAGAAGCAATCGCTTAAGGCTACTAATTGTTGAATGTCTTCTGAGTGCAAAAACAAAGCCAGTATAAACATGAATTAATGTTCCTAGTAGAATTTGTTTAACTTCGATGTATGGACCTGGTCAGAATCTACTCAAGGCTAAGCAAGGACCGTGATTGCTCATTATGCTGATGATAAGGGAAGTTAAATAGTACGATTTGCTATATGAGTTAGAGAGTCCACATACAGTGATGGGATTATTTGGAAAGGTATTTGTAATGCTTAAGGATTGGGAAATATATGGGAAAATATTTTCCTTGACTTTGGACAATGCCTCTTCTAATGATAGCATGCAAAATATTTTGAAAGAGAGGCTTACTTTGCAAAATGGCTTGTTATGTGACAATGATTTTTTTTTTTTTATGTTAGATGTTGTGCACATATCTTGAATCTCATAGTTCAAGAAGGTTTGAAAGTGGCTAAAGAGGCTTTATATAAAATAAGAGAAAGTGTTAAGTATGTGATGGCTTCGGAGGGGAGGTTAGGACAATTTCATAAATGTTGAAGAAGTGCATTTATTGATATCGTGCTCGAGGTCGATGTGTCATCTAGATGGAATGCTACTTACATGATGCTTGAAAGTGCTATCAAGTATCATCGTGCTTTCAATAGTTTGACTTTTAATGATATAAGTGATATGTTTTGCCCACCCAATGAAGAGTAGGAAAGAGCAGAGAAGATGTGTGTTTTCTTATTCTGATTCTATCATATATTACTAACTTGATATCCGGAATGTTTGCCCCACTCCTCCAATTTAGATTTCATGCAAGTTTATAGTACAGAAAAAGAAATTGAACGAAAACTTGTGATATAAGATTTAGGATAAAAGATACCATATGATGGAAGGTAAAATTTGATAAGTACTAGAAACTAATAGTATGTCACTGCATTTGGATATGTTTCTTGACCCTTAGTATGTTCTAAGTTGACTTTTCGAAGCTTTTTCATAAGAGACTTATCCATAAGGACCATCAAGAGAAGGTGAATAGGCAAAGAGGGCCTTGTATAAACTCTTTGTTGAAGCCACATACAAAAGTATGGGCCGCATCAAGCTTTAATTAGCCGTATTTCAAACTACCCTTCATCATCAATGACCCCAATGACAATCGACCAAGCTCAACATCAGGCTCGACATCTATAATTTATTTCATTTTATTATTTTACACCAGTATAGCGATTATCGGTTATACGCTTAATTATCAGCGGAACGAGTCAAATGATCAAATGATGTCCATCTCGATATACTCGGGATGAAGGATGCTATATTTAAATGACTCAGCAAAGAATATTGAAGTTACATTAAATATCGATTCCATGAACTTGCAATTATGGCTTGTGACATTTTAAGTATTTCAATCACAACAGTAGCTTTAAAATCTTCATTTAGTATTGGTGGTTGTATCTTGCATAAATATAGAAATTGTTTAATAAAAACTATAAGCCTTCATTTGTAATCATATGTAATCAATGATGATTTTAAAATAAATCACTGCAACAATTGCTTACCCCAACTTTTGTTTTTAGTTTGCTTGTTTGATTATTATTATTATTTTTTGGTTTTTATTACTTACAATCATAAAATAAGCATTATTGATTTGATGACTGCATGTGTAGGAAGTGCAGAGGATATTTGATTGTCTAAAAAGAAGATTCAAATGTTGCTGATGATGATCTTGTTTCGGGAATGATTTTTAGATTTATAATTTAACGTATTATCCTTATGAGAATATATTGTTTCTATAATTCTCGTTTGCTTTATGTAAGGAATTGTGTTTTAATTCTATTTTATTATGTGGTTTTGATGATCTTCACAAAGACTTCACACTTCTTTGTTAGAGATTCTGTGAGAAAGGAGATTCCCATAAAGCCAATGTGTTATTACATTATTTAAGAGTTAGGAAGCTGAATGTATTTTTTGTTATGAACCAAGCCATTCTTTCTGTTCAATACATAGGATCATATAATGTTACAGTAAGATACACTCCTCTAGTAGTAAACTATTTGTTTGTGGAGATGCATGGTATGCAAGGGATTCTAATATGGATTAATATCTCAATTTTACTGGATATGACACAATAGAGAAAAATAAACCAATTATAATAAAAATAGCACACCTTTGACTAAAAATTATTTCCTCTTATCCTTAAAAACCTCAAAATAGCCATAGAATAATCAAAATAGTACCATTTATCACAAAAGCAAAGAAACTTTTTTTTAATAATATCGACTTGTCCTGGCCAAATTCCGCTGGCTCTGCATAAGACGGGTCAGCCGTGGTGCAGGGCTGAATGGTAGCCCTAATAATTAGTCTGACTGATTTAGCTCTGGCTCTACAGAAAATTAGTCCGCCAGGTTGGCTCGGCCGACCACAAACCTCTAGTTCACTTTCCAGTGATCTCAATCTGATTATAGATGATGCAGGAAGCAAATAAGTGATTGTTAAACGTCACAGTTCCCTTCCAAAACCTTATCTAGTTCATCTGACAGAAAATATTCAGACAGACTAACTTAATCGATGCTTTTGAAGCTACACCTCTTCTCGCTCCACATAACGGCTAGTTGATTTCATTGCCAAAAGGTTTACAGGACGATTGATAAGAAAGCGCCCACTAGACATAGATCGATCGCCACTTTCGCTCTTCTTCACCCCACTAGGTTTTGGTTCTCATCCCATCCATTATATGGAGAGTCACCCCAACCTAACTTCATAGCTATCTCCTCGCGTGAACGACCAACAAAAGACTTAGTTTGTAACCTAAACTCCTACCAATGGAGGGACCACCCTCTCACAATGACAAAGAGACAACCACCACTCTCACAAATGCAGATACTACCCTATTTGAATTTTGTTAAAATATAATTTAATTCATAATAATAAATTAAATTATATATCTATTTAACAATTATCCATTAAAAGATAAGTCTTAGCAAAATATAATTTAATTTCTTAATACAAATAATATATATCTTATTTAATAATTATCCATTGAAGGATAATTCTTGTTAAAATATAAATTTAATTCTAAGAATAAATTAAATATTTTATATTTACATTTATCTATTAAAAAGATAAATCTTTGTTAAAAAATTACCTCTAATTCTCAATAATTAAATTAAATTAAATTATATATATATTCTTCACAATAAATTATTTAATCTTGTACAATAAATTATTCTTCACAAGAATCGAGGGTTTCACTATTCCTTTAAATAGTTATGTTCTCAAAATATATTTTGTGAAAATATACTTTGTGAAAATGTGTTTAGTCGAAAGGATTTAAATTAAATTGTTACATAAGTTTGATCATTAAATTTCAAGTGAGCTTTAATTTTGATGTATGAGCGTAAATTACATAACATGATTGTGTGGATTTGAATTTTAAGAGTATATTCATGTTTATATATCTCGTACGCTGACACTGTGACGGGAACTCCAAGATACATAAGTATCTCCAGATACGTGACTGAAACACTCTGTGGATTGTATGTGAGTGCATGAGATTTGAGTCTGTGAAAAACTGCTCTGGAGGGTTGCTCAAAAACATTAATTTATCTGGAGGGTGTGTCCAAATTTAAAATATCAATCGTCTGAGCGCCCAATCGATATTCACATCTGAGTGCACTCCACAAACAAATTTCAATATATCAATCAGTCGAAGCGGCCCAATTGATATATATATATACATCGGAGGGCTGTCCACTAATAAACACACTCTAAGGCTGCTACTAGGCGAGTGTGAGAGAGCTTCCGTGAGGACTCGGATCTCTGAAAGCGAATGCAGACATTCAAGCAGATCATGCATTTCCGTTTTTGAATGTGTTTACTTTGGAACATTGCACCGCACTTAGGGTGGTGAGTGTCTACCTTAGGCTTTTATTCCATCGAGCTTTAGCTCACCAATGGGACCCCTTTTACAGGTACAAGGAGCTGCGAGAGACGGCCCATCCTAGAGGTCAGTGCTAGAAGAAAGTTCTCGGAATGCGCTTTGTTTATATTTACATGTATTAGAACTCTTAAGTTTGAATGGCATGTATTGTTTATTAGTGAAAATATTTGTAATCCTTGTAACTATGGGATATATAGTCGGATCATAGTTGCATGTATATTGAGTATTGCTGAGGGCCCATGGCCGATATCATATGTGAGGATTGGATATATTGGATATATATCAGATATATTGGATTGTTTGGGACAGATATGGCTGTATCAGATTGGGTAGAGAGCTCACAAAGCGAGATCATCGATTTTCTCAACAGATCGAATCTAACATCCACTAGACCTGACGCTGGACCGTAGTCAACGGACTCTTGTCGCAGAAGGCCACAAATTGGGTGTGTAAGTCCAGTAATGCCCCTGATGGGTATGCTTAATTATAAAGACAAACCATTTGATAAATAATTAAATTTGGTGAGAGAGAATAAGAATTAATACACTTTTTGTAAGTCCGCACTTTCTTTGTAAGTTCGTAATTTCTTTTGTAAATACAATAATGACATAAAATTTATCCATTTATTATTAATTTATTATTACAATTGTTAACTTTTAAAAAAAACTAAATTAGAGGTCTATTTGATTTAATTGCCTTTATGTTTACTCGTTTTTTATAGTTTATTAAGGAGAATGGAGAACAATTAGATTATATTGTTTTATAATTCTATTTTTGAATTTCAACAGAATGCAAACATGCAAATTTTATGGAATTAGCCTAATTCAATTAGGGTTTACGGATGGACCAAAAATTAGATTTGTTAGGCTTTGAAATAATTTAGATTAATTTAAATGCATAATTATTATTATTTTTTTATGATGCAGAATTATACAATGAGTAGTAATTATAAGCTTTCAAGTGATCAACAGAATAATCAAGATGACAATGCTCCATTATGGAGGTACGTCACGAGAGAAGCAAAATTTGGTAAAGGGGAGGAAATTTTGCTTGACGTAAATTTTTGCACAAATATATAAAGGTCATATTATAGAGTCAAGGCTCACTCGTTAGAAAATTAAAGGGGGTCAGTTGCATCTTGTACTCAAAGTAACAAATGAAAATTTAGTTGAGATGCGGGATGGGTGATGGAGAAGTTGAACAAAGGGTGAAACAATCTAATCTACAAGTTCCTTTACTCACATCAAGCTACAACATCTAATTTGAGAATTCCTCTTCTAGTGTTAGTGTTGGTTGATCCAAAAAGAGAAAGTGGGCCTATTGACTTCAATTTGAGAAGGCATTCAGTTATGTATGGCACGTGAACAGTCGACAAAGGAGATAGCTAAGATGTTTTACACTGGGGTCATTTTTCATGTCACTGAAACTCTATTATGCTTGTGCCTTAAAAGTGTAAATCAACTTGTGTTATGTCCCACCAGTTATAATGCATTAAGAACTACATTATCGTAGAAGGAGAAGAGGTCATTGAGAATCTATCGGAACTAATCAAGAAGACTTTGAATGAGAAAGGAGTGGAGTATTTGTAGGATGGATGGTCGATGCTCAAAGAAGACCACTTATTAACATCATGGCGGTTTCAGAAAGTGGGTCAATGTTTTTGAAAGCAATAAACTATGAAGGGGAGACTAAGGACAAACACTTTATAGCTGATTTGTTGATTAATACTATACAAGAGATTGGTCCTCAAAAAGTAGTTCAAGTTATAACTGATAATGCTGCAGCCAAGGATCAAAATATCGGTAAACACGGATATATCAGTAATTGGATTTTATGGAAATATCGGAAATATTAATATCGGTGGATATTTTTATAAAAATATCGATTCGATTAAAATTTTTCATATCTTAATTATATAGATGATGAGAAGTGATTCATATCTTAATTAAAGTAGATTAAAATTAAATGGATTAGTAATTATTAAATTAAATATGTTATATTTAATATATTATTCACATATTATTATGTTAATGATATATTATTTATTTATTTCTCAAGTATTATTACAAATATTATGTAGATAACTAGGAGATTCAAAATATTGTATATTATAATTTGAAATTTAAAATGATATTATTTTTATTTCTTTTCCTTTTCAAATTAATGTTTGATTTTAAAATATTATAAGTTATAATGCAAAATTAAAATAAAATAAATATTATAATCAGTGAAAGGATTTAGAAAAATAAATAATAAGAGAATATAAAAAAGTTTGCACCATATATAATAATTGCAACATTGGCTTGGTGGTCGAGGGTGCGCTACCTTCATGCATATTTTAAGCAGTTCAAACCCCCAAAAGCAATTTTTATCGCGATAAATTGCCGAAATTTGGTATTATCAATTATCGGTAGAGTATATCTTATCGATCTCCACCGATAACCAAAATTTCGTTGAAATATCGGTCGATTTTTCGGAAATTTTGTTCCTTGGTTGTAGCCTACAAAGTAGCAGGACACATTATGGAAGCAAAGTTTCGACATATCTTTTGGACCCCATGTGTAGTTAATACTCTCAATCTTGCTTTAGAGAACAAATGTGCACCATCAACACACCCAAGATATGATGATGTGATGGAACAATGTGGTTAGATCTCCCGGGTTTCAAGTGATGCCTCTTTCATCAAGAATTTCATTATGAATCATGCAATGAGATTGTCAAAATAATCATTGCAAGTTGAAGTTACTTTCAGTGGCCGATACACGTTTTGCTTCAACTATTGTTATGCTTAAACGATTTAAGACAATAAAAAGAGGCTTGGAGCAATTAGTGATAAGTGAAGAATGGGAGATGTATAAAGAAGATGATATAGTGAAAGCTAAAGAAGTAAAGGATAAAATCCTAAATGAAGACTTTTGGATGGATGTGGATTATATCCTCAGCTTTACAGCTCCCATGTATGAGATGCCGATTAGTCGGGACACCGACAAATCTTGCCTTCACAATACGATGAGTAGTGATTCATGATAAAATTAAGGAAGCTTACTTTATAAGAAACAAATATATATAAAAGCTTCATAGGAAAATTCAAGGTATAATTAAGATTTATTAGTTAAATATTTGAGTTTTTAATTATATTTGAACTTATATGAATCGCTTTGTAATTATACTTGTAGGCTTTTTTGATATTGTGAATGGAATCTTGGTGGAAAGATGACTCAAAATCCACACACCATATCTCCTTAGCTCATTCCCTTAAATCCAAGGTAATCTTTAAGAGTTTAAAATTGTAAAGCCATAATTTAAATATAAAACATATTTATAATGTTTAACTTTTATAAATTGGTGTCATAACCTCAACTTAGTATTTATAGTCAACAATGGCTTGATGAGTCCTATGATCGTGTTCCACCACATCGAGATATGGAAGTAGTAAAAGAAAGAAAAATGTTTCTGGTAGATATTTTCAAACAAAGTTTGAAGGAGAAAGAGCAATGAGGAGTATGCTACTTTTTTTTTGCATGCTTGGAAGATTTTTCTAGTAGTAATTCCATGAATGACAAGTGGTACATGAGTCATATTAAATGGTGGGTTGTTCAAGGAACTTCCACACCGATGCTTCAATCTATATAGCATTGAAATTGCTAGGACAACCTTGTTCATCCTCATGTCGGAAAGAATTTCCAGAAGACATATAATTTATCTACCCACGGTTATAAAACAAGCTGGGACACTACACAAAGAGCCGAGGACTTGGCCATGTCACATAGCAATCTTAGTCTTCACAAGATCTCTAAACTATAATGAAGGCGACCAAACGCGACATCGGAGAGATGGTTTTGACTCAATGGATATAGAGAATGCCGAATTCTAGACAAGGGATCTTTTCTTGATGAACCTCGAACTAGCCATTTTATTTAATTCAAAAGGAAATGTTAGTCTTTAGTTTTGTATTACTTATCTTCAAGCCAATATTTATAAAAACAATGTTTGAGCACTTGTTGGCTTATCTAAATCTTGCTTTTAAGGACAATATTTGTAAGGATAATTATTTTTATTTTATCGTATTACGCCACATTCTCGTCAGATCCGTATTCTCGATTAAATTGGCCGCATCCTTCCAATGTCAGGCCTTCCACGACCATCTGTCCCAGGTTTCTAGGGTGCTCACCACGCTTTAGATCACAGAGCAGATCATTGGAAGTCCCTAGACAACACCACGGCAAGTTTGATTTTTGTTTCAGAGATTTTGGCAAATTCCATGACTCCTTTCTTCTATTCCCGTCTAGGAGGCCATAAAAGCCTGTCAATCTCCAACTAGGCAGACCTTGTATTTGGACAACAACATCGATGTGATTCCTTGAAAAGCTGATGAGTCGCAGACGACTGGCTTTTCCAAAGAAGCGCCAAGCTACCCTCAGCGTTTTCCTTCCACAAAAAGAGACCCATCAAACCTGTGGGACTTTTTTGAATTTTTTCGACTTTTTCTTTAGCTTTCACCTCCATCAAGAAGATAAACTCATTACTTATCTTCGACACAAGGTCCCATATAGTTTGAACTATGCGTGGGTTGCCCAAACTTACGTAATATAATGCACTGTGTCGAAACCCCTAGAATGACAATCACCTGGAATTGGAAAAAACTGGACTGGTTCAAACCGTCTAGAGGCATCAGACAAGGAGATGCAATCTCTCCCTATCTCTTTGTTCTCTGCATGGAGAGGTTAGGCCATATTATCCACAAAGAAGTTGCTTCGGGATCTTGGAAGCCAATCCAACTAGCTCGTAATGGGCCGCACTTATCCCATGTTATCCCAGATCAGAACGGTAATGGGCTGCCTCAATTGGTTTTGTTTACTATCAGGCCAAAAAGTCAATCTACTAAAATCTAGTATAATCTTCTCAAATGCGGTGGAAAAAATGGTGGCTGAAGAGACTTCCAATATCTCGGGTATTCTGTATCCTATAAGCTGGGTGTAAGTACCTTGGAGTCTCACCGACCATGGTCGAATTGGAGCCGACGTTAAACCAGAACATCCTAGGACCGAATGGGAAGTAAGTTGAGGGATGGAAAACTCGCTATCTCTCAATACAGTGATAGAAATGTCTCAGCCTAATCAGTGTTATCAGCCATTCCTTTACTCTACAGCCAGCTATGGTACCAAAGGGCCTCTGTAAATAAAAATGGATAAAATGATACGACAGTTCTGTGGAAGGCAATAAAATGGAAAGAGAAAGGTCTACTTAGTGAATGGGGAGACAACATGCCTGAAAGAAGATGGTTAAAAGTGCATGAATGAACCTTGCTTTCATACAAAGTAGATGAGAGGATGATTGTGGGAAAAGAAAGGCTCTTGACCCTTGCATGAGTAATCCAGCAAATATGTTAGAGGGGAGTTCGACATTACTAAATTAAGGAAAACAAGGTCTTTAATATCTAGAGAGGCCAAGCAGCTTCTGAGTATTTTGGGTCAAAAGGTTTGAGGAAGAAAGTAAATAACGGATGGGACACTCTATTTTGGAGAGACACATGGCTAGGAGATTCCCCACTGCAAAACTTAGCTTTGGGAACGATCTCATTGGTAGATTCGTACAAAAGAGTTAAAAACTATTGGATTCTGAATGAGGGCTGGAACTGGAGAATTCTAAGCGGCTTACTACCCACTTACGTAGAGGACCAACTTGCAGCAGTGCTGGTAAGACTGGACGATACCGAAAGGGATGGTTTTTTCTGGGGCCCAACAGCCACCGGCCAATTCAATGTAAGGTCGGCATACACCTTAGCTGTGCAGAGTCTGAATCAACACCCTACGGGAATATGGAAACAAATTAAGAGCTTGAAAGTCCCTCAAAGAGTCAGAATGTTTATATGGTTGGTCCACCATGGTAAATTGATGACTAATCATGAGAGAACTAGATTATGTCTCACTGCCAATCCCCATTGTCAGTGTTGCCCAACCACTATAGAAGATCTCGACCAAGTCTTCAAAAGTTGCTCTAAGGCAAGTGTCGTTTGGTTGCAACTGGCAAAACATGAAACCGTAAGACAAGCACATCATATGGCTTTCCAAGAGTGGCTCAGATGGAACTTGAACCAGACCAACGTACATGGGGATGGGGGTGAGTGGAAAGATCAGTTTGCAATCTTGTTATGGTGGTTGTGGCGTTGGAGAAATCAGTCCATTTTCAACAAGAGGGAAGCCACTTTAGAGGCCAAGGTCGCAATGGCACGACATTATTCCAGGGAGGTTAATTCAGTGCTTTCGTACCAGAGCTTGATGAAAAAAATGAGAAAGGATATACAACCAGATGGATTCGGTGGTCTCCACCACACGAGGGGTGGATGACTTTAAATATAGATGGGTGCCTCAAGATTGTGAATAACCAAGCTGGGGCAGGAGGACTCCTTAGAGACCACTCAGGCATATGGGTCTATGGATTCTTAGTCCGCCTAGGTACGTGTTCGATAGTTGAAGTTGAGCTTTGGGCCTTACTTCATGTTCTGAACTTAGGTTGGAACAGAGGGGTACGCCTTCTAGAGGTAGAAGTTGACTCTCTCTTGGTACACAAGTAGATCTTAATAGAGAATGGTGAAAACAATAGACACTCCTACCTAATACTTGAGTGTAAGCAACTTCTGAGCAAGAATTGGTTGGAGTCTCTGAAACACATTTATAGGGAGGCCAACCAGGCCACAGACTTCTTAGCAAACTTATCCTTGGACCTCAACACTCGAGTTGTTACGACATGGTCAACACCACCCAAGGGCATACGAGAGCTGCTGGAACAGGACCTTATGGGTATCCCTTAGCAAATTTATGCTGTTGGGGTTAACCCCCTCCTTTTGATTAAAAAAAAAAAAAAACCTGGTAAAGTTCCAATTGGATTATAAAGTATAAAGTAATGATTTTTTCTTAATATCTAGCTTTTTTGATTATCTAGTTTTTTTCTTAAAAATAAATTAAAAAAAAGTATTAAGAAAAAATGAAAAGCCAAACACAAAAGCCACCTAAGATTTGGAAAGAATTAACAAAACACTGTCAAATGCCATGAGTTATCGAGCTAATGAGATTAAGCAACTTTGCTGAGGAAATATTCCACTAAATAATAAAAAAAAATCAATAGGAAAGAGGTAAAATTCAAACATCAGGAAAAGGCATAAGCATATTAATTAAAATTGAACAAATATAGCTTAGAAGTCTTTAGAAGGTTGAATCCATGTGGTTTTTAGGCTTTTCCCGCAACACCTATAAATCCTGGCAATGCACTCCCCAGTACTTCTTCGTCTTTGTGCGAAGTAGAAGAATCACGATCTGGATCTGGATATTTCACATCAAGTTTATACCTATTTCCATCCAGGGTTTGAAAATATAAAGGTGGGTAGGGTGATCGATTGTTATTATCTTGTCTTCCCCAAAAGAAACCTGCCAGAAGGAGGAGATATCACTGAGAAACACTGCACACCCTTCCTTCAGGTTGTTCACTCAAAACCATCTTTCTTCTGCAACTAATCCGACTTCATTACATACAACTTACGTAGACAATGTGATAAATATAAGAAACAAATTTCCACATCACATTCAGCAAGTAACTTGGCCAATAGACCCATGAGGAAGTATCATCATCCAGCGGTATTATTGTCATCACAATACTTGGTTGTTGTTCTTGTCCAGCAATCATGTCGAAGGCCGAAAGATGAAAGCTATCAAAGTGATGAAAACATTCATCTCCATATAACATACAGTCCTCAGCATCCCTATTCCCAATTAGTTATGGAGTTAGTCTTCACGCTTCACCCACATGGCTGTATATTTCACAGGTTCATCATCCCTCATCCTCATCATATGCAATTAACGAAGACAAAAAAGTTAGGGGAAACTGGAGATGAAGGAAAAACCCGTAACTGGAAATGTTTCAATTCCCAAGAAATTTGTATTTCTCTCAATTCTAAGAAAATTACATATTTTTTTAGGGTTATAACCCGATAAATTTATACTACTAGATTCCACCACATGGTGTCCCATAACTGGCTCTCAATCCATCATGGTAGTGGGTTCATGGGGACGGGGTGTGTGGTGGGCTTCGTGGAAGTGGAGTTCGTGGTAGTCCACGTGTCAATTAATGCTCACGTCTTGAATAAGTTTGCATTATCGATAGAGATTGGATCTTCCAAGCTCTACCTACTTTGGTTGGTCATTGGTCCTCGAGCTGGGAGTGGTGTTCAAGCCGATGTGGGTTATATGGTGAACGAAAGCTCTGCGCGTAGGTGCCCGGGATAGAGTTCTCAAGATAAGAGTGTCAGGTTGGGCGAACCTTGGGCTCACCTCGCACTCACTTTCTTTGTTTGTACATGGAGTTGGGCTCCATTTTGCGACACATGGATTAGACTTATCCCATTTCACTAGTTTCTCATATATCGCTGCAAAGCATGGTGTCGGAGGGTACATTAGCTGAACACTTATTGATGGCCATGATTGCATGACGATCCTATGTCATCTATCAGTACAGGTGGTGGCAGTAGGTTGGACTTGAAGATCGTGCATCGTTGGGTACGACCTCAACATTTAATGCTCCATTGAATGTCCTGCCAACAATGATGGGCTTTTAGGGTTTTAACACTCCATCCGTTTCCTTTTTAAAACTCTCAACTACTGCTTTGAAATCTTTATGTATTACCAATTTGCTCTCCTAGCGATTGAACTTCTCCGTCCTTAAATTTTTTGCAAGTCGTCGCCTTTGCGTTGTCGACTACCCCCGGCGATCATCGGAGCCTATGCTACTTTGCTGCTTGTAACTTACTGCCTTATACTAAAGGCATGGTTTGATGTTCACCTTATCCTTCTCCCTCTCCATCCTCGTCCCACCCAACTTTCTTTTTTTCTTTGCACCGTGATGTTCATTAACTTTTTTGGTTTGGGCCTAAGGCTTCATTTTGTTCATCTTATGTTTTCCTTTGTCGCCCTTGGGGAGGGGGTAGGGGGGGTGTGTTCCTATCCACCTTGAGTCATCGGGGTTATCCATACTCTTGTTATGTTTGCTATAGTAAAACTATGAGAGTACGCGAATTTTCTCGAAAAATGGCAAAAGGTACTTTCTTGGCCATTTTGAAAATTTCTAGATCTCGATGATGAAACTAATTTCACCGCTGGAATTGTCTCGCGAAATCTAGCTACCACGCCGACTTCTTTCAAATTCCGAGACAATGGAATTTACACGCTTTTCGAGGCAAACAATCAGAAAAGTAACACTTGGCACATTTTGAGGGCTCATGCAGCTACATGTCGTGCAGAATAAGTCAACTTGAGCTCAAGAGGGGCCAACATGGACATGTGGCATTCTAATCGGGTAGAAAATTCAAAGTGGGTGGATTAAGTGGATACAAAACTAACGAGCCAATGACGGCTCGAATAAGGCAAGGAGGGGGACAAAAGAAGAGCTTTCTCCATTTCTTTTTGGCTGATCCCCGTAGGGTGGGAGAGAGGGGAGAGAAGATTTTGAAAATAGAGGGTTTTTAGAGAGAGAAAGTGCAACTTCTAGATTTCCGCGGTCAGTTTGGCCAGCGGCTGGCCAAGAAGCAAAGTTGTTCTTACGCGAAGGGCTACTGTAAGGACTCAAAAGCCAGGAGTTTCAAATAACCCAAGAGGTAGGGTCTTCCTCGCTTTCTATATTTTCTTTTATGAGCCTTGTGGAATGATTTGGTTGGATTTGAGTCGTGAGTTGCTGTTGGTGGTCCAAAACTAAGACTAATCATGGAAATTGGAACCCGTTGATAGTTAGACCGTTTGGGTGGTTCGTGATAATTTATGCTCTAAATTATGGTTCGTGTCATTGGGCCGAAATGGTTATGAATTCTTGCCCACAAAGTGGAACCGATGCTTGGTGAGAGGGTTATCCACGGATGACCGCTTATTTCTTTGGGTCGTTAAAACAAATTCGATTGAGGTCAGACCAAATGGCCGATGTGAAATCGTCAGGTTGCCGCTTGACATGAGGAGCATGAATGATGTGAAGGATAATAAAACTGGAAATTTTGAATAAAATGGCTTGAAATGTGTATTGAAATGAGATGTTAATTGCTACGCTAATTGATGTTAACATGGATGTTTGAATTATATGAAATATGAATTGTTTGTGAGCTTACGGAAGTTGCATTGTTAATTGTTCATGTAGCTAATTTTTATGTTATTGCTATGAATAAATAACATGTGGTATGTATGTAATTCTGTTAATATATGCATGATTAAAGAAATATTAGCACAGCCGTGATGAAATGGCCTAATGCATTTCATATGCACCTGTGGCAAACTTAGAGAGATAATTAGGGGTGAGTACATGACATGAAAGAAATGAAAATGGAAATGGTTGTGGAAAGGAATTTCAAGGGAAGATTTTCCGAAGAATTGTCTGAGAGTGGTCCAAACAAGCCATCTCTGAGGTCGACTCAAGGATCAAGTTTCGAAAAATGATCCAAGAATTCGCCGAGTAAATTCAATGATATTTACCGAACCGGTAGCACGTTCGAGAACAAAACCTTGTTTTGAAAACGACGCTTTCCGCATTCGGGCTTAGGTACGCGTGAGGGAGCCGTTGAGGGCCTGAGAAGTGGGAAAGGGTGAGTCAGATTTTCATCCATATCACGCAGACATTCAAGTAGGATCATGTATTTGCTTGAATGTGGTTATGTTGAATCATTGCATGTACACTTAGGTGGGGAGTAACCCATATAGGAAATTATCACTACTGGGCATTGCTCACCCTGTCGAGGGATCATTATTTCAAGTACAGGGAGTGTTCGGGAGGACGGCGCTCACTAGAGGCCGCCTTTGAGAAGAAAGTCAACATGTGGCTTTTGTAGATACTTTCGTATAACATGTATTAGAATTTTAAATTTTAATATATGTTTGTATTAAGAGTGATGTATTAACTCTTGGACTATGGTAATATAGTTGATGTATTTTTATGAGTATTGATGTACGCGCTCAAGTGGCCAGTATTTTTATCATGTATGGTCTCATGACATGAGACACGGGTTTTCCGCGAGTTGACGGGTTGTCAACGGACACTGAAGCCAAAGGCCACATATTATTGTTTCTTTTCCTTTTTTCTTTTTTTTTTCTCTATGTGTCGCCGCCTTTCAGGATTAGATGAACACCTCGTGGCTCAAATATTGCCTCGTGTCGTTGATAGTGTGTCTCAGCTGGCCAAGAAGGTGATATGGGTTAACCTTCTAAACCCACGTGAACAGATGGGGGGGTTGGTACTACGGCTTAAGCATGACTCGGAATGCCTCAAGCCGATACATTTTAGAAGGAGCATCTATCTTGACCCAAGATTGGAGTGTCCTTCATGTCGTCTAAGCCTTAGTCGGCTGATTGCGCATAGAAGGACCAAGGGGGAATGAACTTCATCTATTGGCATGAGGTCCATATCGCCGAAGGATTGAGGTTCTCGTTATCGACGCTGGTACATCAGTTTTTCCATTACACCCGTCTTCACTCCGGGTACAACCAGAAGAATTTGTATTTCTCAATTGTATGTGTGGATAAATTAGCACTTCTTAGTTATAATCGACTAACTATACTCTAGATACCCCGCCATGTGGTGTTCTAAACCGACCCAATCCACTGCGGGTAGGATTCGGCGGAACGGGAAGCGAGGTGGGATTCGTGGTTGAGCTTATGGTAGTCCACGACACCAATGCTCACGCTTCAATAAGCTCTCAGACTACTCCAGAGATAGTGGAGTTTGTTCGTACTTTCAGTTAATGAAATTAGTTTCCATTTCAACTAATGGAAGCCATTTTAGGATCGAACCTTTGCCTATAAATAGGCTACGAGGAACATAAACAAAGAAATTCTAGTAGAGATCATTCCTTCGATCACAAAGAGTTGAAAGATAGGAAACAAAGCCATTGGTTATCACACCAGGAAAGCGGCAGAAACATAAGATCATGAGAGTACCGAGAGGCAAATTGAGAGGATTGTGAGACACTCAGGTGTGGGCTAGGACACATCTCAGCGCTCATCTTAGGAATATATTATTTCGGATCATTTCATTTGGCGCTTCCCTTATTCTGGTGATTTTACCACATTATATCAGTTGTTAATATTATCTTACCATCTTATTCTCTGCAAATTGTCTTAGCCATCTATTTACACTTTCATTTCCTAAAGGTTATCATAGCCACCCATATGCTGCTTTTATTATGTGGATTGGCCCAACCTCCCAAACTACTTATTTACATTTTCGTGGATTGGCACAGCCACCCAACTGATTATAATTTCGATGATTAGCATTGCCACGTAAGTATTCATTTGATTTCCTATGGATTGACATTGCCACCCAATTATTGGTAACAATTACAGTGGATAGGCAAAGCCACCCAAATATTACTTGTAATATTCCCATGTGTCACCTGTCCCAACAACCTGTATCAAAACGTGTTCGAAGCTTGGTGGAATCATGACTGAATGTTATTCGAGTCCCAAGATTAAATTATATCACACTATTCAGAACAGAGGATTTAACAGGTGATTTATATGATCTTATGGCGAGATAATGCATGATATGGATGTCAGACAGTGAAGTTAAAGAAGAAACATTGGTGCTATTCATGGTGGTATACTGGATTTATATATATGCTAAAGAGATAGATCCCAATCACTATTTAGAACTGGAAACATGTACGAGACAAAAAATGCACAAGCAAAGATTTTTTTTGATGCGGAAGTTGATGAATTTGAAGCTCAAGGAAGGTCAATCAATTGTTGAGAATTTGAATGATTTCGAAGGAATGATCGCTTAATTATCAACAGATTGGAGCGATTTAGACCCAGCATGCTTGCTATCATCGACTCATTATTGTACAGCTTGAAATGCAGGTGTCTTTGGGAAATTCAAATTCTAGAAGGAAAAGTCAATGCTGGCTGGTAAGAAATAGCCTATTCACTGAAGAAATTCGAAGGAAGGACTTTGTGGGCAATGATACACGCCCTTGTCACGGAGAACAGGGGTCAAAGCAAAAGCAGATGACCATTTTGGCATAACAAGTCAATGAGCATATCTAAGTCTAAAGAGAAAATAAAGTGTTATCATTGTGGCAAAATAGGCCACATGAAAAGAAACTGCAAGATTCTAAAGCAAGGAGTAGACAAGAGCTAAAAGCAGGAAGAGGACAAAAATACTGCCACTACAACCTGTACTAGTGACAGTGAGGTGGCCTTACTTTGCAATCAAGAAGATTGCTGCCACTGTATGCTTCAGGTAGGGACTGGCAATGATTTATCATTACGCCTTGTGGGAATATTTCTAACACAACATATGAGATAGTGGGGCACTGGAAATGTGTTTCCAGACGATTGGGTGGATGGATAAACAAGTATATGAGGCATTAATAAGAAAGGACATATTCTAGATCAGGGCCTAAACCCAATTTTTGTGCATATGCTATATTTACTTTATCATAAATGCAAGTGGAACAAGGACTGCGGTGGTGGCACGAAGGTTCGTACAAGACAAGTGAAGGTGTGGAGGACAACTAAATTCACAGAGATATTTAAATTTGTGGGAAGGCGGGAAGTAGTACATATGAGAGAAGGTTACAACTTTTGGCCAAACAATCCTCATATTCCTATGGCCAAAGACAAATCATCAAACCCTTGTGACTATTTCTTATTTGGAAAGCAACATAGAGTATCATTCCAAAAGAACTCCACATGAAAATTGGAGAAATTGGAATTAGTATATTCTGATATATGTATGCGGACCCATGGAGGTAGATTCGTTGGGTGGTAGGTAACAAATAATTTGTTACTTTCATTGACGTACAAGCCTATGAAAGACATGGTATACCTTGCTGTATACAAAAAGTAAAGTAGTCCAATATTTACAAATTCATGCCATGGTGGAGAGAGAGATAGAAAATCCTATGAAGCAACTTCAAACCGATAATGGTGGAGAATACATCTCTAAGGAGTTCAAAGAATATTGCTCCAAGCACGGAACTGAACAGAAGACGGTAAGTTCCTAGTAGCACTATAAACAAACGGTATGAGGATGAATCCACCATTGTGGAAAAAGTCCGGCGTTGTGGCTAAACTTCCTAAGTCACTGAGGAAGTCGTTAACACTGCGCCACCCGATCAATAGATCGCCACGCCTTGACTCTGATATTCCTCAAAGAGTTTGGATGGGAAAAGATGTTCCATACTCTCACTTAAAGGTGTTTGGATGCAAAACATTCATGCATGTACCAAAAGAGCAAAGATTGAAGCTTGATGATAAAGCAACCTCGTGCATCTTCATCGGATATGGAGATGAGGAGTCCAGCTACATGCTATGGGATTCGTAGGAATAAAAAGATAAGGTAGATAAGAAGCCATGAATATAGAACCAGTTGAAGATATGGAGAAATGTGAGGGCAAACTCACATTTACAAGCAGATCTCGACATTCGGACAAACTTCATTAGAAAGTGCCAATAATGAAGTAGAGATGTCTAAATTAGAACCAAGGACGAAACTCAAAGTACCAGTCATCGAGGAGGAAGAAAGTGGTGATGATGGTGATATGAGAGGTGTTGATCAAGGGGAGTAAATCCCTCCACTAGAAAAAGGACCTCAGTTGAGGCGGACATCTAGAGAACATCAGCCATCTACAAGGTATCCAAGTTTAGAGAGTTATTCTAATCATGATGAGGGGGACGTAAAGCCTCTAAAGAAGGCACAAATTTCAAAGACAAAGACCGTTGGATAAAAGCCATGCAAGAAGAGATGAATTCCTTATGGAAAAATGATATCTACGAGTTGACATAACTCCCAAAATGGAGAAAAGAACTCGAGAATAAATGAGTATTTAAGCTAAAGAATGACAACGAGAAGCTGTTGAAATACAAGGCTCATCTAAAGGGTAAAAGGTTTGAAGCTAGGTATTAATTTTGATGAAATCTTTTCACCTGTTATGAAAATGTGTTCAATTCGAGTTATACTATGAATCTCGAATTGGAGCAACTCGATGTTAAGACTGCATTTCTGCATGGTAATCTTAATGAAGAGATCTTTATGGAGCAACCAAAAGGCTTCAAAGTGGAAGTGGTGAGACATATCTCAGAACAAAAGCCTACTGACTAAGAAGGCCAATGACATGGAGTAAGAAATTTGACTCTTCTATGACAGTTGTACTCTTGTATAGTTGCTGAGATTAGTGATGATAAATCATCATAGTGTAAGATAGAGTATAAGCTGATTATGGGTCGGGATGTCGATATAGATCCATAAGCTAAAAAGGGAATTGTCAAAGACTTTGACATGAAGGATTTGGACATTGCAAAGCATATCTTAGGAATGGAAATCTGCAATATAGGAAAACAGACAAATTGTGGTTGTCACATGAAAGATATATTAAACGAATGTTGAAACGTTCAAAGCTAGTTTACACTACCAGCCTATTTGCCGGGTAGAGGCCTATCCATATATGGAGAAAGAAAAGGAAAATGTCACCATTCCATATTCATCTTCAGAGTTGAAGTCTGATGTGGGCGCTGTGGTGCACATCATATATATCCTATGGCTTGAGTTGTAAATGCATTCCTGAAAATCCTAGTAGCCACACACCGGGAGGCAAAAGAAATGATCTTATGTCTCAAAGGTATGTTTAAGATTTGGGGGATCAAAACCATCTCTTGGTTGCCATACAGATTCAGATATGGTTGAGACCCAGATTGTAGAAAACCACTTAAGTGGGTACATTCTACTTACATCATTCAGGGGAGCCATAATTACAGTCAGTTAATAAAGTGCTCATCATCACTGCTGGCTAAGAGCAGTACTGTAGATAATCGTCGTGGAAAGAGATGCTATGGACAGCGGTTTTTTCACAAGAACCTCACTTAAATGTGACTACATAGTATAATACACAAAGAGTCAAAGTGCTTGATAGATCTGGGCTGGGCAACACTGCATCATGTAAACTGGGCACATAGATGTAGAGATATCATCGGACTAAGGAGGCTAAGGTAGAATGACTGCCTGGGCAGAAAAAATCACAACAGAATACTTATTATAGATGATGAAGGTCATTATAAAAGAAAAACCGGCACAATGTATCAAGAAGACAGGCATGAGCTCCTACTAAGGACTCAAGATGACTCCCACCTTCATTTGCTTGTTGCATGGGTCTAGAGGGCAAGATTTGTGGGGTCTAGCCCCATTAATTACTACTCCAACAGCAGCCATTTCAAGAGGAGAAAATTTTCTCCACTTTGCCACCACGTCACAGAATTGCTTTATATATGGATGAGAATTTGCTTTTGTTTAAGCCAGTGAAATTTGTTTCCATTTCACCCAATGGAAGCCATCCAAGGATCAAACCTTTGCCTATAAATAGGCCACGAGGAACATAAACAAAGAAATTCGAGCATATATCATTCCTTCGATCACATAGAGTTGAAAAGATATGTGTGGAATAGTCGAGGTTATCACATCGGGGATAAGTGACAAGAAACATAATACTCCACATAGAGAGTACTGAGTGGTAAAGCTGAGAGGATTGTGAGCATATTCTAGGTGTGTGACATCTTGTTATAGTTTCATCTCATAGTGGATTCTTTTCTCAGATTTACCCCGTGAAGGTTTCCTCTTCATTTGACAACGACACTTGCATTTAGTGTCATTATTATCTTACCATCTTATGCTCACAGATCGCTTAGCCATCCATCTACACTTTCATTTTCACGCTGGCATATTAGCCACCCATCCGCTTATTATGTGGATCGTCTAAACTCTCCCAAACTTTATTTACATTTGGCATTGGACACAACCACCCAACTGATTATAATTTCGAGGATTGTCACTGTCACCCAAGTGTTCATTTGATTTTATGTGGATTGGCATTGCCACCCAATTATTACTAACAATTACAGTGGATTGGCAAAACCACCTAAATATTACTTGTTGTAATATTCCATAGGTCACTCACAATCCCAACAATGGCACGTTTGGGGGGTCCTGTATTATATTGGTCCCAAGGCATTGGTGACCAACTAAAGAAGTTAAAATAATCCTATGTGGCCACACACTACATTTCCAATCATGATTTGAAAATCAACTAATCCTCCCTCTCATCTTTTCTTCTCACTACAAAAGAGCTATTATTATTTAATTGGCCTATATTTTTATTTCTTATTTTAAATCAATTTTATCCCACAACACTCTCGCCCCCTTTCGTATTCGCCCACCTCCTTTCTCCCCTCCATTGCAAAAATTTTCTATTTCAAAATTTCAGCTTTATTTCTAGAGTTAAACCGAAAAATTCCTTCCTTGAAGAATTTTCATTTTCTTTTTGTTAGTTTGCTTTGTGGCCATTTCATACTTTCATGTTTTTTTTCGTGATTTTTTTTTTTTTTTGCTTTATGTTCATGATAGTTTTATGTTTTCATTTTTTCCAATTTTGATTGTGATATTTTCTTTGGTTATTTGTTTTGAAATTACGAGTTTTGGTGGAGTTTTGATTGTAATGTTTTGAAAATCAGTTTATTTGATTTACAAAAGCTGAAGGCAGGAAAATAAGTGGAGAGTTTTGTCTGATTGCTGTGAAATTTTGATATATTTCTTTGCTGCTTATTTTGTTCACGAAGCTTTGTGGAGTTGTGGTAGAATTTTGATTGTGATGTTTTGAAAATCTACAGTTTTATTTGGTTTTCTAGAAAATCTACAGTTGATGAAATTCTGGAGTTTTGTTTGGATTGATAGAAAATTTTGATATTTTCTTTGGTTGTTTGTTTAGAAATTACGAGTTTTCGTGGAATTTTGATTGTGATGTTTTGAAAATCTACAGTTTTTTTTTTTACAGAAACATATCGATTTCATTAATTTAAATTGTTAGCCAGTACATTAGTGAGGAACAAGATAGATCATCTTCCTAGGATCACCTAACAGTCAGGGACTCTTATGCAGTGGGGCCAGAGCAACCTGGATTCACGATCTTGTACATGGACTAGAGAACACCCCTCTAAGCTGCCTAGTAGGGAATGAGACAATCATTAAGGACAAGACCCACACTAGAGTTTAGAGTAGTGGAGCTTTTGATCACTGAGACTACAATTTGGGTGTCTGACTCCACTATAACATTCACCAAACCGTGTTGCTGGATTTGCAATTTATGAAAATCTAAAGTTTCTGGAGTTTTGTTTGGATTGCTATAAAATTTTGATATTTTATTTACCAGAAGCAGAACAAGAATAAAAAATGGTTGTCCGAAAAAGACAACACATTTATATCGAAACCAAAATCCAAAAAAAAAAAAAAACGAATGAATCTAGAAGAGAAAGCAAAAATGGTTATCGAAAAACCAGGAAGGCAACCTGAAGAAGGCCACAACGAAGAAGAAAAGTTTTTTAAAACTGAATTTTTAAGAAAAACAATTAAAAATTTTGGTGGCCAATTAAATAACAACGACATGGTAAGAGAGGAAGGCAAGAGGCGTGGGATCAAATTGATTTAAATAAAAATTTCGGGGGCCAATTACATAGTGACAAGTGACATTTTTAACCGGCTAAGTCAGTCGCTACCAGTCGCAAACCATTCAGATACTGGACCTCCCAAACGTGGGATAATTCCTAGTTAAACCGTAGGTGATTTTAATTAAAGAAGATCGTTTAGACTATTAATTATTCATGTCAGTTACCCCTAAATTTTATTAAATGATGGATATCGATTAGAGTGAGAGCCGAGATTACTCATCTCAATTATTATCTTGCACTTAAATAATAGGAAGCATGTATTCGCTCCACTACATTTGACATTTACACTACACTTTAAAAACGCTCAAACTTGTTGTGGATAATATTCATATTAAAACTCAAATCCTAAGGTTGAACTATTAAGAGAGTCGGGATCGCTTATCATGATATCAACCCGGTTTGACAGAGATCCCAGTGTGACGCCCCCAAACCCTGGGGTCCCGTGAATTCACCTCAACCTGGGGAGGAAAAACCCACACAGGTCTCATATCATGAGACCTACATAAAATGGCCACGCTGGGCCCATACACCATACTCACAAAATGTATATTTTATACAAAACGAGTTAATTTACAATTTGTTTTAATTAAATTATCCAAAACTGGTCTTTACCTGTAATTTTTACAAAATATATAACCAGCTATTTAGTGCCCATTTTTCGCCTTCTAAGACCGGATTTCATCCCCGTGGAACCTCTAAGACCAAATAATTTTCCTCGATGTGGGTGAGCAATGCCTGAAGTAATTATCCTGCTACGCTACTCCCCAACGGCGCATGCAATGGTTCAACACAAAACATATTCAAGCAAATACATGATCCTACTTGAATATTCATATAGATACTGGTGCAGAACGCGACCACCCTTTCCCACTCGAGCCCTCACTCCCTCACGCACTTAAGCCAAATGCGTAGAAACATCGTTTTCAAACAAAAGGTTTTTTGGCTTTAAAACATCATGCCGAAGTTTGGTAAAATCATCGACAACCCTCCGGTGAATCACAATTCTCCAAATACATATACCGCTTCCGATGAATCTGTCGATTTCCAAGCGTACCCTTCAAAATCTCTCCTTGAAATCCTTCACCATTTTTCTTTTTTATTTTTTTTCATGCCATGCACTCACACCTATTGTTCTAGGTTGCCCCGTTGCATATGAAATGCATTATGTCATTTTCATACAACACATGCCAATATATCAATCATGCATATATTGACAAAATTCACATACCAATCACTTGTTATTTATTTATAACAATAACATCAAAATTAGCTCACATGGGCTAATAAACAATTCATAATGGCTCACATTATATTTCACATAATTCAACCATGTTAACACATTAAATTACATGCATTAACAATTTACTTTCCACACACCAAGCCATCTAAAGAATTCATACTGACATTTTATCATGCAAATCGGACCGTTTTAACAACTCAAAATGGGCGTGGGCCGCCCGCGGGATCGCCCTCATCAACCTCGGTTTCACTTCTTTGGAACCGAAATCCATGGCCATTTCCGGCCTCACAACTTCCAAAACCACAATTTAACACACAAACAACACATATGGACCAATAATAGTCCGAAAATCTATCCCGGGACTGCCCAAAATAGTCCTAAATTTCAAAGATTCAAATTCCAAAATTCTGGATCTGACCAAACGCTAACCACAAATGCACTTCATGTACCATCCAAATCATTAACAAGGTTCTTAAACAAGGATTAACCGTTAAGTGAGTAAACCTCACCTTCCGTAGCCATTATTTAAACTTCCCAAACCTGGCGCTCCACGTAGCCCTTCGCCGTGAGGAGCAACTTTGCTTTACTCGCCGAAACCGATCGTCCAATCAGAAATCCAGTAAATGGACTTTCTCTCTCTAAATTCTATTTCTCCCTCCATCAAAGACGTGATATCGTGCCAAAAATGGAAAAGAAGATGTCTTTTTTTTTCATTTAATTCCATTTTTGTCCTCTCACTTACCACTTGTCAACCTCCCATTGGTTGACTTGGATTTCTTATCCCTCTGATTCATCAACTGAGTTTCCATCAAATCAGAGAGATGCCACAGTCCACATGGGCCCACTTCTAATACTTCTCCTTCTTGTTTGGACTAATTTCAGATTTTCTGACACGTGACACCTCTTGAGCCACTCAAAATGTGTCAAGTATCCCGCACTACCCTCGGTCAAAATACGGTAAATTTCCGAATCGTCTTAATCGACGTAGTTGGGATTGGTGAGACGATTCCAACAAAGGAAATCGTCATTAACCATGATCTAGAAAAATTCCAGATTTTGACCGAAATTACCATTTTACCTTTTTTCAGAAAATTAGAATTTTCTCAAGTTTTACACTTAGGACTCCAATACACTATTTACCCTTTCAACTTTTTTTTTTCTATTTTTCGAATACATTATAGTTTGTAGTAAACTGTCCCCATTGAGACTCGAACCTATGACCCCCCTCCCAATGCCCTTTGCTTGTTTTAACAATGAACGCTCTAGTCTTCCAACATCGCTATTTACCCTTTCAACTTAGCTCATGTGCTTTCACTTTTATTTAAATTAACCCCTTATACTACCTGTAAGTACCTGATCGCTCAACTGGCATCAACAACGCAAAGATGAACTCGAAAAGGTGATCTCGCGACTTTATGTCGCCACCCTCCGATGATTAAGTCGTACCCAAAGATGAGAAGAAAAAGGTAGAGTTCGTAGTCGGGCCTTCTTACCTCGGGGAGATCTTCCCATTTATAGGGCGTGGTTCAATCTTCCTTAATTTTAGGAATAAAGATCTACTTTTAGATAAAATATGTTATTCTCATTATGATTAATTTTTCAAGAAATAATGGATTTGGAAACTAGAAACCCGTTGAGATAAATATCTCTTTACGATTTTCCGCCAGAGGCGATATAACAAACTTCCATATAACAAATTGATAAAGGCCACACTGGTAATGAACCTCAGACTGGGTCGCTTTCATGAAGCGAGTCTTTATCAGACACCTTGGCTTTCAAATGAGCTTTAAGACTCACGTGATGGTTAGTTCACTCGGCTCATGGTAAATGAGCTTGAGTCAAGCCTATGATACAATAAGCATTCCTAGGCCTATTAAGTAGTAGGTCTAGGCTCCAAAGCACTATGGTACTACACTATCAAAACATAAACACTAACCTAGTGTACTTAAAATTTTATTAAAATTTAGATAAAAGTTATTATAAGATTGGTTTTTTCTTTTTTCTTTTTTTAAAATTTTTGTTAGATTGAATAATTATTTTTATTCAAAATTCTCAAAATTTAGATAAAATTTAAATTTTTATAAATAATATATAAATTTAACATTTATAATGAGGATGATTTTTTCCCATATATTTTATTATGATTATTTTTATTTAAAAATTAATTTTCTTAAAAAATTAGATAAACATTTATTTATTTTAGATATGATAAGGATCTCTTTCAAACACACGTATGATAAGGATTTTTTCCATGATATTTATTTTTTTAAATAACTTAAAAATCAATTATATATCATAATATATTTTTATTTTTAAAATTAATTTAAAAGATAAATAACATATGAAATAATCATCCTCGTTATACATGTTAAAAATCGTAACCAAGTCTGGGGGAGGTCTGCCCTTTCCAAGGTGTCTCGGATAAAGCTCCAAGAAAGACGGTCAGGCCTTCTAGATCCACTTTGTTAATATAAAAATTTTTACCAGAAGCTATCTTTCCATGGAATTCTAGACTTCTTGTAGATGATACAATATTGTCCACAATTTGTCTTCCTGGTACGAAAACTACTCTGTCTGGTGTAATCAGCTTTCCCATGACTTCTTCAGACTATTGGTTGTTTTTGTCGCAACCTTTATAACCCATGTTGCATAAACTTATCCGACGCAAATGATTTGTTCCGTGTTCAACTTTGGGGATGAGGGACTATAAGAGTGTCGTTCGAGCCGTCCGGAAGTAAAATCTGTTTCAAAAATCAAGGACAAAGCGGCAAAGTCTCCAACAGTAGCCCGTTTTTGGTAGAAGCCTGCATGGATACCACATCTATCTCGGGACCCTAAAGGCCATGTCAAAAGGCCATAACTTCATCTCTGAGAGACTCGTCCCAATAACTGGGCATGTTCCCTCCGAAAGAGGAATCCATTCGGAATCTATGGGCCGCAACTTCGTCTTCCCCAAAATAATTTTTTGTAAAATGTCATCACCATATTTTCTAGAGGTTAGGTCGGATACCCGGTCACCGTTGTCATCTTTCAGGGACTCAATCTTCCTTCTGCTCCTCTGTATTATAGTAGAGGCGTGATAAAATTTTGTGTTCCTGTCACCGGATTCGATCCATTCCTCCCGTGATCTCTAAAACCAAAGGAGTTCTTCTTGCTTTAACAGTGTTGAGATCATGCTGGCTTTCTTCTTAACTGCTGATTATTTGTTACTAGTGTAAGGGAAGGTGGTTTTCTGATACCTTCCAATCTTGGTCTGTATCTTTTTTTCTCGCCAAATATACTACTACAAACCTTTCCTTATTCTGTGTTAGATAACTCTGCCATTAGTTTGTTATTCTGGGAAGAGACAAACTAGTGTTCCAGTGGCTGAAAATGAATTGGAAACTCTGGAACAGTTTAGCTGCTTCTTGAAATCTGGGAACTGAAGTTATAGATGTGGGGTTTCATTCCATGTTGAACTTGATGAGGAATGTATAGATCCACCTGGAGTTTAGGATGAGCCATGGTCGTTAGAGGAACCGTGTGCAAATCTGTGTGAAACGTGGAGGAATGATCCCACCCCAATCCAGGTGAATCCCTTTGTCCAAGAAACTATATCATATTTATCATCCGTTTCGAAAATCCAGTCATTAAATCCAGAGCATCTTCTCTTGTCAAACTTGCCAGCAATCGAGACCTCTTCTGCCTTGGTAACTGAGTTAAAATCCCCCACCACTAGCCAGGGGTGTGTGGATCTGTGAAGATCCTGGTTAAGGTCACTAATTTCACCGGAGAGCAGAAAATACCCAAGGGGGACTCTTGTTACACATGTGTATAAACTAGGGGTGGGTCTTTAGCATACTGATGCATGCATGGCCCATCCAAAAGATCCAGATGCTTCCACTAAACCCTAGTGCCTCCACCCGAATCCATTTGTCAAAACACAGTCTATTACAAAACGAGTCTGCTTGCACTCCACTTATCTTGGGTTCCAGAAGACCAATGATACCAGGCTTGTATTTGTGAATAATCTCTTTCAAAGCACGTAGAAAACTCTTAGAGGCTGCACCATGACATTTCCAAACAATAACGTCCATTAAGATAAAAAAGAAGAAGGAAGGGTCCAGAGACGATCACTCATCAATGCATGTGGTTTGCTACATGTCCGACCCTGTTGGCGGTCTCTAGATCGCCGCATGAATCCTCTTACTGCGATAAAGTTTCCAGGTTCTTCTTCTGGCTCACGATTTTTTTAGACCCTTGTCCTCCATATGCCTTTATCTTCCATATCTCCTGTGGATCATCATATGATGTTCAGAGAACAAAGGCATGTCGTTGCTAGTTATGTTTGTGACTTGCGCCTGTATGATTAACTACCTCACGTCTGGTTTCCATTGATTTTTCCGGAACCAAAGACTTTGCTGGTACATGTTCTCTCCGTGGCTGATTGATTATCTTGCGTTTGAAGCACTGGTTGTTCTTGGAAGTCGCCATTCCTATCCTCACTTCCCGAGCATATACAGTTAGGCCATGGGGTTTCGATGGTGTAGTGAGCTACTTTCCTTTCATTGGTTTGCTCTCATTCATCTCTCCTCTTTCTACCAGGCCATTCTCATCCAAGATCCAGTCATTATGTATGAGTACCGCAAAATTCCCCATAAGTTTATCCCGAAAGGAAGGCCCTTTCTGTAGCTCCGCAGCCATCTCAATGTCATTGATAGGAGCATCTTGCGATGGGCTGTCAAAGAACCTTCTTATGTTTTTCCTGTTGATCATCTTCTTCTGATCGTGCGTTCGCGTGTCTCCTGCTGTGGCTCCATCCAAGGTCACTAATAGTATAAGGAGTATACTGTATTGAGTTAAAATTTGCTTATTTGATCAAAATAAAAAAAAAAATAGTTTAATAACTTTTCATGTTTCATTAAAATCGTGTAAAAATATCAGGTGGTTAATTCCACATTTTTTCAGTTTTTATATCTAAATTTGTTTTGTCATTTAAAAATCAAATACCTTTTTGCTATAATATATTTTTTTAAATAAATTTAAAAATGAAAATTAGGCACTCATGCATTTTTCTTTGGGAAAAAAAAATTAAATCCTTAAAACATTGTGGAAAACTATTGAAAGATCGTTTAAAAGCACCATTAATGTGAATCACACACTTTCCGTTAGCCCTTTTCGAAGGGAGCTGTTGCCCATTTTCTCATGGAAGAAACCCAAATGGCTTTTTCAAAAACTTAACTCTACCTTCCCAGTTGCAGTTCTCGCTATCATCTCCACTCAAGACCCTGATTCTCCAAAACCCATCCTCAGAAACCTCAAATTTTGCCCTCAATCATGTAGATATAAGTTTCCTTCTCTCCCTTTGTGGAAGAGAAGGCAACCTTCGTCTGGGTTCTTCCCTTCATGCTTCCATCATAAAAAGTTTTGGATTTTTGGACGGCAATGATCCAAATAATCTTCGAAATGTCATTGTTGTTTGGAATTCTCTCCTCTCAATGTATCTGTGTGGAGAGTATGGAGGCAAACTAAGGTGTTTGATCATATGCTCGTGAAAGACACAATTTTGTGGAATTCGAGGATCAAGGTTAGTCACTGGGATTTTGAGATGGGGTTTAGGGTTTTTAAAACAAACTGTATAACCTGGTATTTATTGGGGTTTGACTGCTTCACTTGACTACTGTTTTAAATAGCCAGATGCTTCAGATCTTTGCTGTGTGAGTAAGATGATACATAGTTTAGTGTTTTTATATGGGTATGAGCGGGAAATTACAGTGGGGAATGCATTGATCACATCATACTTTAGATGTGAGTGCTGTAGTTTGGCGATGCGGGTTTTTGATGAGATGTCTGAAAAGAATGTAGTTACCTGGACGGCTGTGATCTCAGGTCTTGCACAAGACTAATTATGATTGATAGTTTAAATTATGAGAAATGTATAGGACCAGGGTCCAATTCCTAAGTATTTGAGAGCTCCTTCAGCAGCATGTTCTGTTTAGTTACAAGGGCGTCAGATTCATATTTGTTTTGAAATTAGGAGTTGATTACAGGTGATTTTGTATTGAGAGTTCACAATGTGATATATCTAAATGTGGTATTTAAGATGGCTATGGAGTCTGTAGTGAGCTGAATGAGGTCATGACTGTAATTCTCGTTATTTGGTACAGAATGGGTCAGAGAGGAATCTGTACAGGTTTTGTTAAAATAGTAAAAATGAGTTGTGATTGACCCCACTAAGGATTTCAGTGACTTAGGGGTATTCTGCAGTTATTTCTTGCTCTGTAAGTAAATTCACTCATTGATCATCAAAGAAGCTTTGGTTCTAATTACTGGTCAGGCTGATAAACATGTATTCTAAGTGAGATTTGGGGATTCAATCAAAATCTTCAGTTGATGCCACAAAGGAATTTGGTCTCCTGAACTCAATGATTGCAGCTTGCTCGCCATGGAATGGTCTTGGAGTCTCCAGTTGTATGAAGAGATGAGATTAGAAGGTAGTTCAGCCACAGACGTTACATTTCTCTTGCCATGCTGTGCCCATGTGGGTTTAAGAAAAGGGCATGGAGTTCTGAGTCCATGGCTAAAGATTATGGGATTCATCCAAGATGGAGGTAACATGCTTGTGTTGTTGACATGATGGCTGAGCAGGGCTTAATGGGTCAAGGAGTATTGAGGGATTGCCTGAAAACCTGGTGTTCTTGTTTGGCAAGCATTGCTTGGAGCTTGTAGTAATCTACATATGGTAATTCTGAAAATATGCAGCCAATCAATTATTTATGCAAGCACCTGAGAGTCCAGTCTTTATATTTACTAGCTAATATATATTCTTCTGAAGGAAGATGGACAGAAAGAGCAAAGGACCCATCAAGAAACAAAGATATGGTGTGACAGTAAAACAGGTTGGATTTGAGATTGAGAAAGATATCCACAGTTTTGTAGAGGACAATGCATCCACATAAGATTATTTATGGTGTTCTAGGGAGTTGTTTAAACTGATGACAGATGAAGGCAGCCTGATCAAGAGGCTCATTCTCTATTACTAGATAATGTAAAGGAATAGCCAGTTTGTGTCAACTGATGGTGCCTTGGAAAATATGATTCCTCACCAGACAGTTGGAATTAACGCTTTTCTTTACCAAGGACTATGGATCAGAAACTCAACATTTTTACTAGTTAACTTTTCGTGAGAGTAAGTGAGAGTTGTACACCTTCATTGCTTTATTATTTTATAAATGGTGGAAGCTCCAAACTGAAGAGTTAATTTCTCTGGAGTTTTTCTTTCTTTTCTTTTTTCTTTTTTTTTTCCTTTTTTTTTTCTTTATTTTATTTTTTACAATTTTGAGACTTTTACTTAAATTAAATTTTCACAACGCATATGGATTACAAGATGGAAGCCTTCTGTTGATACATTCAGTTATTAGTGTATTTTTTGACGAAGTTACACAAAATCTTTGTTGTTTTCCATATATACTTTGTAAACATTATGCTATTACCGTGCATGAAACACACATTGAGCTACTCCTCTAAACCCACTACCATTCACGAAGTCCTTGGTTCTGAGGTACAATGATTGAAAAACATATGATTTTTGCGAATGCAAGATTTTGATTGTGAATATATGAACTCATCAGAAGAGTGGGTTTTCTGAACGTCTATTCAAAAGAACTCAAAACAATGAAAACGATCAGGTGATTTCATCAGGACAGGAAGAGGTGTCAGAAGAATGTCGAAAGCATGATTTGTCTGACGTCACGACATGATCATGCGAAGATCGATGTCCTCGTCAGCGTCGGCGTTCGAAACACTCATACGGCGGTTAGAATCAAACACGAATGGCACACGATCATCAGACAATCGAACGCGGCACGAGATCAACATCAACACTCACAACTCATCATAATCGAGATCGACGTCCTCATCAACATCCCGATCAACCGCGTACGAACGGTGGTGGTCACGTGAGCATTTGTAATGATATTTCGCTGTACAACGCTGAGATATCAATGGCTGTCTGATATTCGCCTGCTTCCAGTATGGTCTTATTACGAATAATAACTCTCTCTTTAACTGTTTCCTGTTCACTACTTTTCCATGTTTTCTTGAATGAAAAAGTTCCAGTAATCTGAGCTGCAGTCTATGATTGCTTTTACCAGAATATGATTCAGTTCAGGAAACATAACGGACCAGTTTAATAATACTAGATGTTAATATTAAATGCTCAGGGCTTAATCTGGTTATCCATGGCTCATATTGATTATGCACCATACGGTCAAAACCCTCGAGCTATAGATAGCCTAGTTGTCTTGGAAGGAACCCTAGTTATTATTTGTCATGATCGACACTGAAAATCCTCACAGTAAAACTTGAAGTCAGAGTGATTTTTTTGTTAAAGAGGCTCATTCACTTAATTCGATGTTGGGAAGACTAATGCAGGGTTGAAGTCAAGGGTCTGAGCAGCCAAAATCTAGGTGTGTTATCATCCATAGCAAATGCAGTGTTTATCTCTGTGATCCACCAATCATCCTGTAGATGTTCTCACCAGGGCCTTCCACGATCGAGGACCCCAACTGGTTCAGGATAAGAAAAGCAACTGGTAGATATAATTGAGCAAGGATGAACCATTTGCTTAGGTAACTTCACAATGTTCCCTGTATAGTATAATAGTACAATGTAAGAGGCTTTATTATAAACTTTACAATTTTGTTTGTCATCCCTCCCTATTATGCATTTTCTCAGATTGAAATAGTGCAGCACATTCAAACTCTTCATTTCCAAATTAATTCAATTAGCTGATGAGCCTATGCTATCTGAAACACATTAGCCAATAGCGAAGTTTAGGGCTGCAGTGTGCCTTGGTGTATGTTCGAAATCAAGCCAACACATCTCTCTAACAGCACCCAGTTAGTTCAAACTTACTATTGTCCACAAAGTCTTGCATAAACTGAATATTGCAGCGCTCTTCACATAGAAAGAAAGAGCGTCCACTCTAAGGAGCATATGACCATATCTCATCCGTTCCAAAGTTAGTTTTCTAAGTAGCAACTGATCTTTGCACTCTTCTCGTACTGCAGATCTACCTCAGTTAGAGAAGTCCTCCTAAGTTGGCACGGGTCATTTGTTGATAGAGAATGGAAAAAAACTTAGAAGATTGCTCTATTGTGTCTCTTTTGGACGATGCAACAGAAAAGAAATATGCGAGCTTTTGATAATAATAATGAAAGCACGAACCAAACAATTAAGAATTCTTTCTCGTATCTTTTTTTTTTTTTTGGGATTAGGCTCTACTGTATATTGTTGAAGGGGTTTTCTCAATGATAGATTTTGTGGATTAGTTACTTAGGGTACGATAGTTTGTGTTTTCGTGTCTGTTTTTTTTTTCTCATGTGTATATTTTTTCTTTCACTACAATTTCTATTTTCCTATCAAAGAAAAAGTAATGTCAAAGACGTATTGGTGCAAGCAAAGCAATAGGAAACGAGGAGAGAGGGGTGTGGTGTGGTAAGGATGATTAGTCTTTGAAATAGGAAAAAGCAGTCCATTGAAGACTATGCAAGTCCATCTACATTCTATAATAAAATAGAGCATAAACTAATCCAATGATTCCTTTCTTGTAAATTAATCTTTTGCATATGCAAGTTTTTCAAATCTCACCAGTATCCAGATTGTGATTGTTAGAGACAGCATAACAACTATAGGAGGCCTTTTAGGCCCATATGAATATTTACTTGCAAAATCTTCCAAGACAAGTTGCTTTACTGAAGACAGGATGTGCAAAAACCAAACCATTTCATCTTCATTTCACATTAATTCAGTCACCTCAAGTCCCATATCACTTCCGGGGAGGCTCCTTCGGGAGAATCACTAAGTCATGCTACAACTCTGCGCCTATGTTGACCATTTTGTCTTAGGCTCATTAGACAGTGATTCGGATCCCACCAGCTTGTGGGGTTGACCAAAACATTTTTTCATAATGATCCAATACTAGGTAAATAAGTTTAAACTAACGAGTTGACCCGCCTGAACTCAAGAAGCTGCATCCATGGTTTCATTTGCATCACCTCCGGTTGCTCACCACATTTTCTCAAACCTGCCTCATACTGATCTTCTTCATTAAGCTTTTCCAATCATGACCAGTCCAGACAATGAGCAGAGGAAATAAGGATAAGAAATGGAGGTAAGGAAGATTCAATATTTGAAAGAAATCCATTGAACACTGGTCAGTCCTCATTCTTATCGTGTATCTTAAATACACAGTAATCTGAGAACTTCTTATGTAATAATAAATTTGACATGACATTTTTCATCCAAGGTTTTCTACTTCAACAAAGACAGTGAATTGTAACTGTTGGATACAATCTAACAACTTAGTATAGTTATTAAGGTCCTTTCTTATAATAGATAAATATATTCACTATCAAATACCATAGAAAGAAGAATAGCTGATCTTCATTATTCTTATACACTACTTGAGATTTTTCAATGCGTTTGGTTATGGTTATTATGGTTATGGCTACCAATAAAATAGAAACCAAACTCATCAAAAAGAAAACAGAAAACCAAACTCCGGCCTGCAAAAGCTTTCTAAAGTAATCCTGAATACCTTCAATCTCATTTTCCATATGTAACCCTTTAACCTTCCATTAGCTAGCCTTTTTTGAACTAAATCTTTTCTGATATGCATGATGAATATTCAAGTTAAGACTGTAGTATGCTAGGTAACTTATCCTATGTAAATTAACATGCATCAGTGTAGCCATTTATCCTTAAGTGAGTAAGAAAGAAAAAGAAAAATATAAACACCCATTGAAGAGACTATAAATTGACATTTCCCATAAAAATTTCACACCCTCAGTTTCATCACTAAAAAGATTTGGTGGATTATGAGATAGCATTTAATAGTTTGAGAACTTATAGTTTCTGTAGTTGTTACATGTGGTATTAGCTTCTATCTTGCCTTCTATAGATCCAAGTCTACCAGAAGGTTACATTGATGAGCCCAAGCAAGAATGCTGGTATATTTCTCCATATACATAGTGACCTGTGATCTTAAAGCTATTTTAGTACTACTCTTTTCATTGGATGATGGTTTGATCCACGACTGATCTTTCCGTTTTAAAAATGTAGTATTTTTGTAATGAAGTTCTGCAAGAACCCAAATCTGACTGTGGTCTACAGATTTCTTCTATCATGGACTGAAAATTATGGAAACACACAAAATCTAATGGCCTAAATGTCACTCCTGTAGATGCTGATCAATTACCAGGGCTCAACACTCTTAAAAATTAGTGGCTCGTCTCGACTATCATACCCTGTGCATCTGGAGGTGCCTATTGTCATGGAAGGAACACTTTGAAGGGTTTTGTGACATCCAACCTCGAAAACCTCCTTTCATAAGTTTCAACAAGGGGGATGTTTTTGTTCCCTTTGTCCTAGCCCACTTCTATACAACATTAAGCAATACCAATGCAGTAGCCATAGCTGCTGCAAGGCAATGTAAGGCATCACTCACAATGCAGTGTTTGATCAACTACACCCATCAATCCTGATTTCTTGGCGCGTGGCCTCCAGGGAGCGTAAGAATCTTCAAGAAAGATTCCAGTTAAATAAAGAAAATGAAGATGTTATCGCTTTGATTTGCTTGTTTAAATGACTATCTGGTTCAATTTACCTATTACAATCATCCTAGAATATATGGGAGTTGATCATTTTGTATTAATAAAGCAGTTTGTTTGGCATCTTCTCTGTCTCATCTCAAGTAATGAGCAGGTCTTAAAAAATCTATCCAAATCTTTTGTATATTTACTTGATAAGAAGGCACAGATGAAGAAACTGGGTCACTGAGGCAACAGAGAACAAAGAAACTAATATAATGTCCAACTACACCATTTGAATGTTGGGAGAGGCATAAGTGTCATGAAAATTATGAAGAAAGAATGGAAATGAAATACCCAGAAATCTTATGACATCTACTGTAGACAAAACCAATTAATTATGAGTGAATGTGAGTTTCAACTTTTATCTGAAGTTTTTTCCCATGTACTCATGCTGAGTAATAACTAGGAAGAAAGTAGATTTCAATTCATATGTAACAAGCTTCTGACCCTGCTCTTATAAAGATCTAATGTGTCATGACATTAACCACAAACCAATTTAGATTTCATCAATAGATCACTCCTAGCTTTACTCTGGATTAAGTCCTAAACCCGAACATCGGATAGTCTACCCAGAGTCTAGAACTGCGAGTTGAGGGAAGAAAAGGGCTTATGGTGGTGAAGTTATAGTAATAAACTAACCTTTAAATTAGAAAATGTACCCTTCTTACCCAGGCGAAAGATATATAACTAGAGGACTTCATCTGACAATTATATTCCATTTCCGGCTTCTGCTTCTCTCCAGAAAACAGAGATTGTTGGTGTTTAGAATGGTCCATAATTCGAATCTCTAAATTCAAATTTAAATTTCTATAAAGACACCTTCAAATCCTTACACCTCTCGTGGAAACCAAGAATGGTCCTGGCCCTATATAAAAGAACGATGGCGTGATTTTTTTCATCCCTGCTTCACTAAAAATACGTATAAACGACCATCCAATTTATATTTTGGAGAAGGGTTTAGAAGAACCAAGAAAATTCATTTTCAATTTTTCCAGTATTCCAGTCTCTCTCAACAATGGCTGGAGGTATGTATATTCTAGCATTTTGCTTTCGCATATGATCTGATTATGTTGTTGGTATCTTCATATGATCAGATTATTTGATTACTTAGTTTTACATGTTATTCTTGAAGGCAACTATTCTTGCTTAAAACCAAAGATTATATAGAATCGATCAAAGGTCTATATGATCTAAGGAAATAAGGATAGGAAATAAGGATATGATAAGAAATGAGGCAGAAGTTGAGGAAGATTCACCTTGAAAAGAAAATGCAACTATTGAACAGTACTCTAATGTATTAAACTTGACCTATTTCATCCAAGGTTTTCTACTTTCAATAACAGAAGCAATGATTGTAACTGTTGTATTCAACTCTAACGACTTAGTTTATGGCGCAGGTCCCTTTCTAATAATAAATAAATACATTCACTATCAAAGACCATAAAAAAATATTATAATTTTCTGTTACTTTAGACACTACTTTTTGAGATTTTGGAGATTTTTCAATGCTTGGTTACCAAGAAAACAGAAAAGCCAATCACTGCCCTAAAAGCTAAAGTAACTTGAATATATAACTCACCTCTATTTTACTATATAACTCTTCCATTAGCTAGCCTTTTTGGAACTAAATGTTTCAGACACATGATAATATTTGGTTAAGATCATTAACTAATTAATCCTACAAAATTAACATGTTTTGTGTAACCACTTACCCTTGTAAGTGATAAGCAAAAAACAAACAAACAAACACTCATTGAAGAGACTATAAATTGACATGCTCTATGCAAAATTTCTTCATACACCCTCACCTTAGTAGTAAAGATTTCTGATTGTTGAGAGTTATATCTAACAATGAAGAAACTGCTAGTTTCAGTAGCTGTTGCTGTCATGTCATTGGCTTCCTCTCTTATTATGCTTATGATCCAAGCCCTCCACTGCAGGACTTTTTGTGTTGCCATTGATGTGAGCCCCAAGAATGTTTGGTATTTATTGAGTATAATGATTCAGTGATAAAGCTATTTTAGTACTCACTCTGCATTCATAATGATCTATCTTTACTTTCAGTGTTTGTAAATGGGAAGTTCTGCAAGAATCCAAATCTGACTGTGGCTGTGGATTTCTTCTTTCATGGGCTGAATATACCAGGAAACACGGAAAATCTAGTAGGATCAAATGTCACTCTTGTAAATGTTGATCGTCTACCAGGAGTCAACACTCGGGATATCAATAGCCTGTATAGGACTATGCCCTAGTGTAGAAAACCTCACACTCGCACCCTCGTGCCTGAGATTCTCACTGTCTTGAGGAACACTCTATGTTGGCTTTGCAACCTCCAACCCCAAACCGCCCATTAGCAAAAAGTCCTCACAAGGGGGATGCTTTGTGTTCCCTTTGGTCTCATCTACCCACCCAACATCAGGCACACCCTGCAGTAGCTAGCTGCTCTGAGCAGCCAAATCCAGGCTTGATCACCATAGCCAATGCAGTGTTTGGATCAATCCACCCATCAATCCTGATGTCCCTAAAAGGCCTTCCAGTTGGACAAGAAAGTGGAAACACCTCAGCTCCTAGTGGAAGAGAACAAGGAGCTATAAACCTTTCATTTATTTGCTTAATGGGCTTGTGATGTTCAGTTACCTTACAATCATCCTAGAATAAGAGGATTGATTACTTCATTTCAGTAGGTTCTTTTGGTGTGGATTTGGTCCCATATTAAAATAAAGAAGCTTGTCTGTTTGTCATTCCTTCTGTCTTTATCCAAATTCTTTGAATTTCACTTAAGAAAAAATGTATTGGTGATGAAGAAATCGGCACCGAGGCAACTACTGTAGAGATTTGAAAGTTCATATATTAAGAGATGCCATTTGGCTTCTCTAAATTATTCCATTGTAACCCATCGACCAGGACTGTGAATGATAAATGTCCAAAGTAAACCTATCTGAATGTTGGGAGAGGCACAAGTATCATGAAATCTGTGAAGAAGAAAAGGAAATGAAACCAAAAATCTTATGACATACTGTAGACAACCAATTAATTATAGGTTCAATGAGTTTTAACTTTTATCTGAAGTTTTTTCCATGTACCCAAACTGATACTAAGGGAAAGTAGATTTCAGTTCATGCAAACAAGCTCTGGACCCCAACTTCTTCTCTATAGATCTAATGGAATATGATATTTAATCAATGTAAACGATTTACTGCCTGTCCACTGGTTTACTCCTTAGCTTTACCTTGGTTTTAAGTCCTGAAACCCAAACATTTTGGATAGTTCTCTCCAAAGTTCAGAAGACCATTAGTTACAAGAAAGGGGTGTAGTTGAGAAAGGGTGTAGTTGTTGGAAGAAAAAGTTCAACCTTAAACTAGAGAGAAATGTAATCTGCTTACCTTATGTATAAATCATATACTAATCTGAGACTTCGTCTGATTAATTTGAGATATTCTTTCAATGCAAAGTTTCTGCTTCTCACAAGAAAAAACTGCTTGTTATTCTAAAGGCAACTTAACAAACTAAACTAAGAAAGCCTTAGTTCAACATTAAGTAGCTATTTCTCTCTATTACATCAATGGCAGGCTGTGGAAAAAAATTGTCCAAGCGAAACTGAGGAAAGCCTGATGAGAACAGTGCAGAAAATCTTTATCCCAATGCTTCATCAAACTGAAGAATCCAGAGCTTATGCAATGATTTTTCTCACTAAGTAGCGTACATTGGCTAGAAACTCAGAACTTACTACATATAGATATCATCTATTTCGAGAAATACATTACATTTGACTATACAAACTCACTAACACAAAATTGATATCATCATCGAGTTTAAAACTACAAGCCTGATTTAAGTAAACTATGTTTGAAGTATTGATTAATTCTATAGCCTAGTCGCCTGAATCTACTCTGTAATTTTCTAGCTGCCCATACAAATGCACTGCGTTAAAATTTCAGTGTTGAAATACTGCAGATTGATACAAATTGGATCTACCTCCACCTAATTGACTTCTCTACTATTCACACAAGCATGGAGTATTTTCTATTTAAGATCAGTATTTACTAATCCTTGATAAATGAACATGCATTGGTGAACCACTGTCCTTTCAAGGAAAAAAAAAGAAAAAAAAAAGAAAAAACTACTCAATAGTTGTCTATAAATTGACATGCTTCCATGCAATAAACCCACCTGAAGATTTGTGATTGTTGGAGACAGTACTCTAACAATGAATAAAGGTGTTATTTCTCCTGTGGCTGTCTCAGGCATTACCTCTGCCTCTATCACATCCAAGCCTCCTCCTCCACTGCAGGACTTTGAAGGCTACCCAAGAATGCCTGTGTATTTCATAAATACAGGATCAGTGATCTTTAAGCGCGAAAATTTTCATTGCAGATGGTTTGATAGATTGACCTATCGCTTTCAGATGTAAGCAACAATGCAGTATTTAGAATGGAAAGTTCTTGGTGCAAGAACCCAAATCTGACTTAGGCTGAGGATTTTCTATCATGGGCTGAATAATTATGTGAAACACAGAAACGGTAGTGGGCCCAAACAAATACCATTGTAATGTTGATTAATTTCCAGGACTTAACACCTATGGAATATCAGTGGTTTGTATATAGATTATGCACCATATGTGGTGAGAACCTCCTCACATTCATCCTCGTGGCCTCCGAGATCCTTTTCATTGTCTTGGAAGGAACACTCTTAGCTGGCTTTGTCACATCCAACCCCAAAAACCATCTCAATAGTAAAAGTCCTGAACAAGGGGATGTTTTTTGTGTTCCCCTTTCGGCCCAATTCATTTCCAATTCAACATTGAGAACACTATGCAGTGACCATAGCTGCCTGGGCGGCAAATCCAGGTGTGATCACCATAGCCAATAATGCAACTTTTGGATCTAATCCACCCATCAACTTGGATATCATCCTGGCAAGAGCCTTCCAGTTAGACAAGAAGGTATAAATACCTTCAAGCAGTCTTCTAGTGGGAAGATACCGAGAATGAAGGAGCTATAAACCTTTGATTTATTTGATTAAACAACTATTTGTGATTGAATAAGAGTGTTTGTTTGTAGCTCTTTTGGTAAGGACTTCAGTCCTAATATTGAAATAAAGCAGGTTGTCTGTTAGGTATCTTTCTTCTTTCTATCTCAATACTCAGTATATCCAAGATAGGCTATGTTGTCTTATAAAATCTTATATCTAAATCTTTGAGATTTCACTAGTGAAAGAACAACTGATGACATATCTCAGTTGCCTGATCGATTATAAGCATGGGATATGCTTAATGTAGATTTAAAAGCAATATTTATAACTAGTACTTCAGCATACTGCTTATTTGGGTGATGAAGAAATGAATATCGAGGCAACCACTGCATACAATTCTGAAATGGAAAGATATAATTTTGCATCTCTAAATTATCCCGTTATAACCGATCATCAACTGAGATCAAAGAAACTAATTAGGATGTCCAAGTAACACCATATGAATGGTAGTGTAGACGCAATTTATGTCATGAAAATATGGAAGGAAGAATGGAAATGAAAACCCAGAAATCCTATGACATTTACTGTAGACAAAATGCATCCATTATAAGATCAATTTGAGTTTTCACTTCTATCTGGAGTTTTCGTCATGTACTCCATACTGATTATAAAGTGGGAGAATGGAGATTTGAAAAGCAACTAACTGTTTATAGATGGCATGTCCTCAGGTTTACTCCTTAGCTTTGCAAAGGGATAACTCCCAAAACCAAAAGATCAGGTACAATCCCTTCTGCAGTCCATAGCATGCGCTGAGAAAAAAGAAGGGCCTGTAGTTATTGATTAATGGTTCAGTATTTAAATTCAAAAAATGCCATCCATTGAAGGCTTTTCAAGTGCATGTGCTTTCCTCATGATAAACATAGCTAATATGAGGAATCTATATAATCATTGACACCAAAACATATGTTTGATTGTTAAAGACATTTCAAAACTACTAATTCTAGAGAAAGGGTTTAAAGGTGTTCATTAAGATCTCTTTCTCTCATAACACATAAATTAATTCACTCTAAGAAACCATAATTATAATCATAAGAATAACTTTTGAGCCAATTGCTCAGATAGGACAGGCTGCAAGAATAAAAATCATAGTCAAAGCTTTTGAAACTGAGGAACCCTAAATATGAGAGGTCAGAAAATCAATCCTTGAATTATCTCAGTTGCTACTAAACTGAGGTACCCAGAGCTTTTTATCCAAGGATCTTTCACTCAGAAAGGCACATGAGTAAGTTCATACCATATAAGTTGACAAGAAGGGGTGTTTAAATAATTTTAAGCATGCTTCTAGCAAGAAGATGAAAAATTAATACAATGAACATTTGATTTACTTAAATAAAATGTAAGGAACAAGAGGGTTTATTTGTAAATTTTTGGTATGGACTTTGGTCCTAATATTAAAATAAGAGCTTTGGACGTATTTAGGTTTTTTAGAAAAAAAATTACTAAAATTGTAGAAGATGCAGGAAAGGCCTAAGAATAGGCTACTCGCATAAGCCTGGGGTCAGCAGAATAGATTCTTGTCGAGATGATGTGTGAAATGTCAAGACAGCCACTCGCCGGTTTCTGGGTCGCGACAGGATTCGTCACTACAGTTCTTCGCCCTTGTCGCACAGGAATTTCGTGGTTGCAATATGGTTCTCGATTTTAAGAAGAGAAACCTGTTGCAAATACGGCTTTTGTCATGGCAGGATTCTAGCTTTCTATCGTGACGATGTCACGTGAGGTTTCGGCGCGACGACAATACACACAAACGCAGAGGTTGTGGTCGCGACGCATTCGTTAATGCCAAGAGATTTCAAGTTGCGATCGAAAATTGTAGTGTCGCGACAGGATTTCATGGAGTGGTGTCACGACATGGTATTTTATGTCGCGACAGAGTGTGGCCTAGACCAAAGGATTTATGTTGCGACAGAGCTTTTTATGTCATGGCTGTGGTTGGTCAAGGCTCAAGAAATTATGTCATGACAAAGCATTTTATGTCGTGGATAGAAGCTTTGGGCCGTCAGCAGTTTTGTCACATATAATATTTTTTTATGTCGCGATAGAGTTTGGCCTAGACAGGAGATTTTAGGTCGCAATAGGATTTTTCTTTGTTGCAACAAAAGATCGTCAAGACTGACAAGTTCTATGTTGCGACATAAGGTTTTATGTTGCGATAGTGGTTGGTCGTTGTAGGAAGGCTCATTGTCGTGACAAGGAATTTCATGTCAATGTAGCTTCGTCATGGAAGTTCCCGTCGCGGATTGAAGCCTGGTCTTCACATGGAGGTCGTGGTCGCGACATGGCACGCCTGGTCACAACAAAGTCGTACGACAGTGCTCACGCAACAACACTCCGGGCGCACACATGATAAGCAGACTACGCCAAGCATAGGAATTCTGGTCGCGTTAGGAGAGATTTCATGTCGAATAGACTGACAAAGACAAAAAACCCCGGATTCAAGCATATTGTATTATACTTAGGTTTATAAATACCTAGAGTCGGATATTTGATACTAGTAATATAGCTATGTCTGGGAAAGTGGTTTTCGATTACCTGTATTTGATGGGTATGGGTTTAGACTATGCATCCATTATGCATTTTGATGAGTTATTATGTGCTATTATCGCATAATCTGTGTTATATATCAGGAGCAATTTGAAAATAGTATATAGGAAATGTCGAACACTGTTAGGAAACATAACCTTAAGGGCCTGAAAGTAAATGAACAGGTAAATCTGTGATTTGATGACTTCAGAGATCGCATAGTATTGCTAGTTATTTCATTTTGCTATTTGACATGTGTCAGATGCCAAGTCCGAGAAAGGACGTAGGGGTTGCCGTAAGGCACACCCACCTCGTGTTTGGATCACTGTGCCTTCAGAAGAGAAGCGCCGCAGCTCTCGCCATCGCAGAGGCTAGTACAGTTTGTGGATCAGATAATGCATTTAACCCCAAAGGTTTATCGATATCATCCTCCGCATTCGTGGGAAACAGGATTCGATGGTAGTCTAATTACTGGTTCGATAGGGTCAGCGGCTCGGGAGGGCTATGAGGTCACCTTCGATACCACGAGATAAAGCTAGTCAGATTTCGCCTAAAGGGTGAATCCTGCATGGCGGGATCGATTAAAGTCTCAAGTGATCTAGACGATGACTTAGGAGAGTTCCGAGAGCTCTTCATGAATAAGTTTTCCTAAGATCTGCCAGCAAGCAAAAAGCCGTGAGCTCTTAGAGCTGGAATAGTGGAAATATGACAAGACTCGAGCACGTGCCTAAGTTCGTAGAGTTAAAGGTGTTTCGGGATGATTATGTTGCCAATAATGTACCAAGGTGAGAAATTTTGAGGATGGTCCTGGGTTATCCATAAGATGAAAGATCAGGATTCCTCCTACAAGACACGGACTCTATGGTCAGGTGACGCCAGGCCGTGACAACTATGGCCATAGAGAGAGAGATGACGATGCACCCGAGCACTATGTTACGTGCTAGTGGACAGAGAAAGGAGGGCTCGCCTTCTAGTGTTCTAGAAAGAAGTAAAAGACTCTCGGTCTCACGAGGATTTTAAGGATAGGGTCGCATATCAGTGGCCAAGGCCGAGTCGAGGCTTTTAATTGTGACTGTGGCAGACATGACATGCTACCATTGCCGCGAACCTGCACATGAGACAGATCGCCCACGTATGTGGATCCTGTGGTTATGGGACACCTCAGTCCCAATCATCAATGGAACGTGCAATGCACATAAAGATGTTCCTTCACCCAAGAGACGAGCCAAGGGAACATTTATCACCCTGTGGTACGACACGTACCTACCGTACTACGACAGTCGAGAGCCCGTGTTATGGGTCGAGGTCAGTCATTGGCTCACGTGCCGGGACTTTAAGGACCTGTGGGCATGCTCATGCTTTTACTATCAGACCGAGATGGCAGAGTTAACCTGGGTCAGATAGATATTTTCACTCGCGCCTACGGGCAAGAGTATTGTTTGACTGTGCCTCATTCATTTGTTG